>MU150395.1:15710-55111 GCA_015584075.1 Collybia nuda | reverse complement strand
GCTGTATATTGGCTGTCGGGGCCCATAACCTATTGAAAGGATATGTGGAAGCCGTAGTCTTACAATACATTGTATATCTACTTTAGCTAGTCTTGGCACATACCTTGGTTGCTTATTGAGCTTAGAGTGTTAGTGAGAAGGTCGTAAGAACGATAATTATTAGGTGTGTAGAATACTAAGTATTTATACTAATGTGATTGTGCGCACGGACCATCGGAGTCACAATCTTGGTCTCGTGACTTGGAGCGATTTCAACAGTAGATGGGCAGTTTATATGCATAGTGCAAGGTCATGCTTGTCACCATCATTGGAATTGTGACATCATTTATCTGAATGGTCTGGGTCATTAGGAGACTTGTTGATAGGGGTAAGTAGTTGTCCAGAGTAACAGGCTTTTCCTCTTGTGGCTGCTTGCTTGAGAGAAGAGGAATAGGAGATGACTTGATTGATAAATGATTCAAGAGCAGAATTGGACTCTTTGGAAGATCCAGCTTTGGCAAGGGCTCCAATGAGGAGAGAGATTGCAAAGGGTTGTGAGATTGACCCCTTTTTTCAGTGCATGTCTTATTTGGCTATTGCTTACATAATTGCCAATTTGGGCCTTTTGGCTCATACTTTCTAAGACCTTGTGATCTGAATAAAAAAATTTCCAATATTCTGTACTTATTGTAGGCAATATACAGAACTTTATATACAAGGCAAAAAGAAACTAGAAGTCTGCCTGGGCTACCAAGGGTCCATAAGAGTTAGGTATTACGGCAGGGATCTTGGTCACTCTGGTCTAGTGCAATGCTGACTAGGATTGTCTCATGCCTTCAGCCCAACCATCCAACACCTAGTTTGCAGGCGATTGTCTCACACGTCGAACTCGGAGTGGCATGTTATCCTTGGGTTCTAAGATAATTATTGGTTTAGTCACCCAACAGTAACTTGGCAAGATATAATATGAAATAAAGCCTTACTCATTGTAACAGCGGCTGTAGGTAGGGCGACTTGTCCTTCGTAAGCAGGTTCAAATACAAAATTCGCGATCAAAGACCTGATATTTTAAAGCTGTCAGATCGTAACCATTGTGGATTCGAGGGCACCCACGCTAATACGGCTTTCATCTCGGCTATAGCCATAGTTTTACCAATGCAGGCGTGGGGCCCAGCGAGGAAGGATAGCGTCGAAAACGAAGGATGGTAGTTCTCTGGAAGTTTGAGCCAGCGTTTCGGGTTGAATCTTTATCGGGAAATTAATGATATACCAGACAAACTTTGGTTAGCGAAGAGATTACGAACTCTTCGGCATCATGCCCCCAAATATCTTTCCATGTATTAATGACGCGAATCTAGAGAAAAATAATGAGTATCTAACCAGAAGCACTCCCGAAGATATCGTACCGGAATGTATAGTATTGTACCCTTTGGGACTATGACTCCATCGATATGGTCAGTTTTTTCCGCCCGGCGGAAAGTCATGGGAACCGGAGGGATTAATCTCAAGCTCTCCATTCTAAAAATGTAAGTCGGGTTTGGCTAGTTGAAAATGATCGAATTTTCTACATGACGCAATCTAGGAACTGGAGGTCTTTCAAAGTGCGATAATCAGGGCGTTTGTTGTTGTCGAAAATAGGAATAATTTCCTCCCGTAAATTAGCTTGAACCTCTTGGTCTTTCGCTAATAACCACAATGTCTGTGTAATTTATAAATCTGCACTCGAAAATAGAATTTCTAGTAGAATGTGCTTACCCAAGCCAATCCCGATGCTGTCGTTTCATGACCCGCTCCCAAGAAAGTTAACTATTCGAGAACGTAAGCTTTCTACGATAGACCTCCCCTTCTGGATAGACTTTACCACTTGGTCCATCATTGCTTTGTCACTCATAGTATACACAGCCTTGTCTTTCTCAAGGTCTGCTTTTCTAGCACGGACGAGCAAACTCATGATGTCTCGCTTTGCCTCCATGTCAGATACTGTAGTAGCGTTGTCAGACATCTTCTCCTGAAGGATAGAAGCCGATATGCGTTTGATTTTGTGCATTGAGCCCAACATAACTGCAAGGGGGGCTAGAAACCAGTACAAGATTTATTCGAGTGATTTTCCGGAAATTTATTTCATACCTAAAGTCTTTATCTTGGTAAACCAATAGCGATGGCGGTATGCCCAATCGGACCCCAGAAGTTGTGGGACTCCTGGTACGACGATCATAGCAATGAAACGAGCAAGATTCGGTCCTATGCAAAATCCCACGTCAATTGAGATCAATAAATTCAATTGAATTATTTGCCATCCTGTAAACTGATGAGATTTTCATAAGCCTCTGCCAGTTCATTGTGCGGGTTCTGCAAGGAATTCGATTTGTATCCAAATGCAGTTGAGCAGACGATGTCAAGTGTGGCTTTGCTCACTGCAAAGTAGTCAGTATTGCAACAATTGCCGAAGAGAATTAAAAAAAGACGTACTCCAATCATAAACCAGAAACTCTTTTCCGAGTTCTGGACGCTCCGTGTTATCGATCTGGGAACCAAAAATTTCCACCAAACTGTCGGACTGAAATCAGTACTGGACCCGTGACTCACGTTTCATTGACGAACTCATCAATGACATCATAATACATATCCGTTTCTAATATGAGAATTGGCCGTTTGTGCTACAACAAGAATTAGAATAGGCGTACGGGCCATGAGGTTTGGGATAGCGAATGCTGGGTTCATCGCCTTGCGCATCTGTCTGTGTTCATTCCCGGTAACAGTCAGAAGACCATATCCCGCAGTCAAGCCTAAAATGTCTCTCATAAAACCAGGCTGCCCGCCCCACACGATTAGCATAATGGCGTTGTATTTGGGACGATTAAATATGCACCCTAGGGTATTCGACCCAGTCACTGACTAGGATTTTGTGCAGCGCTTCTGGTTTGGTGAAGATTAATCGTTCGATGCCAATGGGGCCAACGACGCGTACGACAGATCCATATCGTTTGACCCATTGTCTTTGTGGGATTCCAGCTTCTCCTTCAATAATAGTCCGAAACTGTCCTAAGATCGGATTGCCGAGGGGTGGGCCAGGTATGGAGCGGAGCGGCGATAGAAAATACGGATAGAAAATTAAGCGGTGGACGATCAAATACGTTACAATCGCTTGGAGGGGCCATTTGTAGTACGTCAGGCAGTCATAAAAAGAGCGCTATTCGTTGATACATACCTCCTGAGGAGATAAGAACATATAGTAGAACGCGGTGATCTGCGACATGGCTAACGTCCCCCGGGTTAGGATTTAAGTTGAATACGTTCGTGAGAAATGTGGGAGACATATTATTGGGAAACTTACGGTTCACGGGGCGAAATATATGCATGTATTGCGCAGCATGGTCAGATGAGCTCCTATCACCCGTGAAATCAGATCATCAGCATGTGAATTTTGGCTGACATACTTCTCGGTATATTCTAGCCTGAAGAACTTTATTTAAAGAAGAATAAGACTTGTGAATCGATGTGCACGACCATTGAATTCCACCTTCGACGATGATTTGACAGAAACTGCAACTGGTTTGGGCGGCAGGGGGGCGGGAAATGAAGATTAATAATAATAAATTAGTCCTAGTCGTGATTGTGTCTTAAACTTGGATATTTTTGAAAAGTTGCCGCCGAAATTTTTGTGTATTGACTTACGAACGATATACCGTATACAAGTTGTGTTTTCAGTTCTCATAATGAGAGACGATGGAGGAAATGGCTTGCCAGCCTGTCAGAAGTTGGGCGTGACACCATCACGTGATCGACGCGTTATGTGCGTTTGGACTTGAAATGAGTTTCCCACGAGTTCAGTTTGTTGAGCTGCCACTGTAAACTCTTTCCCCAACCACCAAGAGCTCATCATCTCATTCTATAAAGGCCCTCTGATCCCAGTCATACGATATTGCGAACACGGCACAGGGTCCTACAATAATGGCGGGCCACAAGTCCCCCCTGCGTGACCGCCTCCTGTCGAATTCGCCCGACCCCATCAAATCATCGATTTTGCGCGAATCAGGTATGGGGTGGAATTCTTCACCTTCAAATCAGGACGATACAAGCTCGGGCAGCACCGGCTCAATTACCTCGCCTCTACGAATAGCGAAGCGAGAATCTCCTGCTCGGGCACTTCCTCAGCCTCAAATAGCTCGTCGGACATCTTCTAGTTATAAGCATGTTAGAAACAACAATCTCGTTTCAAAATCTCCATTCAAATCGCAGATTCCTACCCCGTTATCGACGCCGTCTCGCCATACACCGATAGCTTTCCCCTCTACCAGACGTGTGTCTGGTGAGAAGCGACCCCGCCCTTCTTCTATGCACGAACAGGCCGAGACAGAGAATGAACGGCCATTTTCGCTGAAGCGGGAGCGAAGACAATCGAAAGGTTTCCAAGGCCTTATACAAAAAGAGCCAGTGACCAGAAGTCCTTTCAAGCAACGCACACCGAGTGCGGAGGAGCATCCGTCGCTTCCGTCACTCTCGCCATTTCCTGTTTCTAGGGTGACAACCCCCCCATACACTTCCGCTCAGAATCGTGACCCACCGGTACCTGAAGTCACCTCACCCGCTCGCATCATTGGAGCTTCCCCAGCTCGATCTTCGCTTGTTTCCAGACGGATGCATGGACCTCGTCTCAGTGGGGGTGGAAGAAGAGAACGGCGGAAAACCGTAACCTTCGATGAACGGTGTGATGTTGTGGAATTTGATCGAGAGGAAGAGACGGATGAGGAAATGTTTGACAGTGTTATGGATAGAGAGGGCGGCAGAGAGGAACAATCTCTTACAGAGCATGAAGGCCACCATGATGATGAGGACCCCTTCTATCGTGGACAGACTTTTGAACGAGATGCCACACCCGATTCACACTATGACTTGGAACATGATTCATCCTATGAAAGTATCCAGTTGTCCGATATTGCGGCAGACAGCCGTAGCGGTCATTCCCTCCTTGGAACGACAATGGACCCTGATGCAAGCATATCAGGACTTGTCAACGAAATTTTTTTTTCCTCTAATCCCACCAACATAACTAGTCCCAAGGTTGAACCTTGGTATGAAGATGGGCTTATAATATACACCGCACCTAATCGAGATCCCGGTAATGATATCCCTACTGACATGGAAGTAATCGACGGTGTAGTACCCGAAAGACCGCTTCTTGCAGATCGACCCCTCTCCTATCAACTCTCATTATCACAATCTCCCTCATCTCAAGTATCGCCTCATCAACGACCAAACTATTTTTCCAATTCACAACCAGCATCATATCCCGTGCCGGACTCTTCAAACGTTTTATATGTACACCCACCCAGTTTATCTACCCAGGGCTCACCGAAAGAACTACCTGTCATACCCTTGCGACACTCACCGATTCTGTCTTCTACCGAGGGTGATATTGAGCAATTTGCCTTAATTTTAGAGAGCCCACAACAGCCTCAAGCAATAGCTGATTCACCACCCCATAGTCGACATTCCACTCCTCCATTATTTTTCAACCGAACGACCCCCCCTCTAGGACATCCCCTCTATGCTAAACGGGCGCTCAAGGCTAGATTAGAAGGTAACAACAACGTTGATGTAAATGTGTCACCCGAAAGTTCGGAGGGCGGAAGGTCCAGTCAACACGAACCGGAAGAATGGGTAACACGGTTTGGGGCGGACACTGAAGCGGGTAATCTGTCAGCGTTTTTATTTTGAACATTAACTTAAAAATTTCCAGACCTGGCACCTTCACCAACAAGCGGCCAAGTTCCCTTTACGGTATATGAGCATTCTATCATCAGTGAAAGAGATTCGATCGAGCCTTTGGATCCTGGAAACTTGTTAATAAGTACATCGGAGGTTAGTTTTAATGTGTTGGAAATTGACAAAAAGGTGGAGATGCGAGCCTTACCTCATTGAATAACGATTATCTTACAAAAAAATTCTAGCAAGGTCGAAGTCTACCCTCCGTCGAAGGTGTGAATACGAACGAAATAGAGCCGCGCGTATCCATATTGACAAGTATGGCAGGGGGATCAGGAGAACTTTGTTGTGAAGATGTTTCTCTGTCCCACACATCAACGCCGCCATCGAGACTGCACACCAGGAATAGCGCCCGGAATACCAACGACGCCGATACTGGAAGTCGATCGAGGAACGAGGGAGAAGTAGTAAACCGTCGTTTTCTGAATAATCACAGTTCGGAATCACGGGAATTTCCTGATGTCATTTTGGACGACGCGGGAGCCCTAGACGAGCGGGATCAACCTGAAGAGGATCGGGAGAAGGATCGCCTGTCTGTTGTGACGACCATGACTGACCTCAGCGCTGAAATGGCCACCATCGAGAGGGCCCGGAAGCTCAAAGTGACAGGTACTAGTATTGGAGGAGAGAGAGAGTTCGGTCTTGTGGAACCGAACCAGCGACTTCAATTCGATTTCGGTAGCAAATTTGGCCTGGGAGGGTTAGGTATTGGTTCCGCGAACAGGGATGTAGGCGGCAGTATCAGTTCAAGAGACAGTATGGGTATGCTCGATTCAGATCTGAGCAGCGAGGCAACTGGAAGTGTGAAGAGCGGTGGTAGTATGAGGATGGGAATGGGGGACGTTGATGTTGATATGGACATGAGGAGTGCGCTGGATCGACTCATGGACGACGTTGCTGGTACCCGGGCGGACGACTCGATGACAATCAACGATAGAGACTCGTTTGTCCGTAAGGAGAAGCAAATACCTGTTTCAGTGCACCCTAATCAAGGATCAGTGGAACGTGCTGCCACGGATACGGCTTTACTTCATAATAACTTTGCCAGCAGAAACACCAGTGGGGTGTCAATTACTGCCCCTCCGCCTGTGCCCCCGAAGGACAATATCCGTAGCCGGGAACAGCTAATCCTGGAGAAGAGACGTGAGGCAAAACGAATGGAAGAGGATGAGGGTTTAGGATACTACACACCACCAAAAGCTTTTGGGGGTAGGAGTTCAGGTCAAGCACTCCTCGGGGTTGGAAGACCTACTCGAAGACGGAGTATGAGTACCGGTGATGTTAATACAGGAGGAAAACAGACAAGCGATATCTTATTGGATCTTGCGGGCGTTGATGGTGGCCTTGGTGATGATCCCCTCGCCGATAGCATCGATAAGGAATTGAAGAGGCTTGTGAAAGGTTCTCCAAAGAGCGTAGGTTATCTGTCACTTCCCGACTGCGCCACTGTTTGATATGCCGTTGCAGAAATATAACGTTCGAGAACGGGAAGGAATGATATACGCGTCGTCATCGGACCCAGATCGCGTCTCGCACGTCGCTGGGCCTGGAGACCTCAATACAGGTAGGGCTTGGAGGATGGTTCGACGGCCTTCTGACATGGTATGTATCGTTCCTTAATTCATTCGACTTGGGGCTAACCTTTGAAAGAATGAGTACTCAAAAGAGATTAAAGAGTATCGAGCCCAAGAGAAACCTGGGAAAGCATATGGTAAAGTGTTTGTCAAAGGTGGGCAAATGGCTATGAGCGTTTGTTAACCAATTAACCCTGGAATATAGTACTAGGTGTGAAGGGCATGCACCTTCCATTGCCCCAACAACCCACGGCCTTAACCTGCACATTGAATAATGGGATACATTTCGTGAGCACCCCTGATTGTCCCCTGGGGCGTGATTGTCGAATTGAGCAGGAGTTTGAGCTGTAAGTTCAATGCTTTTTCCCACATTATTTTGCTAATATGGTTGGTGAAGCATCGAGCACAGTAAACTCGAATTCACTCTTACTTTGAAAGTTCGCCGAGATCCCCATATTATCGCGCAGTTCAAAGCCATCTCACCTCCACCTCCGCCTCCGCCTCCGCCTGTCGTTCAAACTTCGTCCAGAAGTGGAATGCGAAGTTTCTTCTCCTCATCGCCAAAGAAAACGTCTAAAGACAAGTTAGGAGTACCACAATCTCAGCCACCAATTCAGCCGCAACGGCTCACTGAGAATCTCGCACGATACCTAAAATCAGATGGTACACTTGCACGTGCATTTATTTCCTTTAAAGACATTGCCTTTCGTTGCGATACTAGATTGTTTGAAACTAGTTATCCGCTCATTGGTCAACGAGTGGAGCTTGGGGGCAGATTATCGACCTTACAAGTTGGGGAGATTGTGTTGCAGATGTTTAGGCTACCTCCCCTGCCCGGTATCCCCCCTGAACAATTGCCTCAGAGTTTGGAAGAGTGCCATCGGGGGCTAAGGCATATAAATTGGCATAAGGTGACATACTTTGAGGGCACCTTGACGCAATCAGGAGGTGACTGTAGTGTGAGTGCCCTGTTAGGATCATACTTCAATGCGTTAATAAATTTATTCTAGACATGGCGGCGCCGGCAACTCCGAGTTATTGGAGCTAATTTGGTCGCATTTAACGATGTCACGAAGAAAGCCACTGCTACCATTGATCTCAAAAAAGCCTTGGCAGTTGAGGATGATCAAGAATCGCGAAGAACAGCTCTAAACTCAATGTCCCGCAGCAGGCGGTATGTTGACGATTACGATGGGCTGGGTGGAGTAGAGCGATCATTCCGGCTTGTTTTTCCCCATGGTCAAGAAATCATGTTCTTCGCAGATACGGACGAAGAGAAGAACAGATGGTTCGTGAAGTGTTGGCATTATGCTCTTTCAAAGTTGACGTTTCCTCTTAGGCTTGATGTATTGCGCGCACTAGTGGGGCATATCCCGCCTCATCCACTATGGGCTGAGCTTTTGTGGCAGCGGCAAGAAGACCTCTCAAGAAAAGCTCAATCGTCTGCCAGCCCATCAGGCATCGTAGCCCAACCATCATCCCCTTATTCCGTCCCACGGAGTCCATTTCGATAGGATCTGACTTCTTGCGTCTCTCATTGTTTCTCTGTCCTCACCCTGTGCATCTCGCAACTTTGGCTCTGCAGTATTTTATGACGTCTGTTTTCGATTTTATATTATGTGCCTCATGTTACTTAAACCCAGCCTAAACCTTGTATTTACGCGTACGCACGAGAATTTGGTTGTGAATGTTTCACGAAATCAGAATACCCCAGACATGCTGTAGATCTAGGTCCAACAAATCCATCACGATCAAAATTGATGGCAAACCGCAAATGTTTATCTACCTTGAACGCTTCACAATATCACGACCGAACTGCAAGCAGAAAGGACGTCAGCCATGCTGTAACCACATGCAGGACATGTATAGGTTACTTATACTATAATCACACATGCACTATTCTCCAGCTACTCGTTAGAAACTCTTGTACTTGATTTTACCGGCCTGAGTCCTGGTTTTACTAAATGTCTGCACATATGGCGAATTCTCGCCCTTCTTGGGTTCCTGTACAAGTAAAACCCAAGATTCCCTCTATCGTGATACCAACAACGACTCATGTACATGAAGTTGTGCTGGGTAATTCGCTCACCAATACTTGGACTCCAGTCTCCCCTATCTTAATACCCCCGCGAGTGGCGCCCACCTCCTCATCCCCTCGGGTAGATTCCCATTCCAACTCGCCACTAAAGGAATTGACCGCCTCGGATATCACGTCACCGAATCTCATCGCAATCGCTGAGCTTTTCGCTGCGATGAAATGTACTTTCCGTGCTCTAGGTACAACATTTGAGAACTTAGGAAAACAAACCGAGAAGATGGCCTCTTTAGCCCCAGCCGTAAAGGCTTCTGAGCAGGTAGGTCAATCTCTAACGATGGTACACTAATCCATTCCCATGTTTTTATTATTGCTTCAGATCAATAATACTCGTGCAGAGTTACAAGAGCAAATACGACGACAGGAGGCGTCGATGCAAACTATTTATGTCTTGTTGGAGAATGCTATTCAGGATAGTGTCGTTGACCGGCTCAGAGAACAGATATTTACCGAAATCCAAGATACTGTCGCGAATGAAGTGAAAGAGAGAGTTCAGCGCGAGGTTCGAATCTAAGTCAAATAGTATTCGACATGATTTTAACAAAAAGTTTGCTATCTTAGCTTGCCAAGTTAATACCCACATATCTCCACCCGCAAGTCCAAAATCGCACCAAGGAAAGCAGTGTAGTCCAAACTAGCCTTTGTAATCGGTTTGTCTTCATCATCTCGTTGATGCTCGCTACCTAACGTTTGACTTTAGTGAGGCACAAACCTACAATGCAAACTTGCAGCCTACTAGTTCACTGCGTCCACTTTTACGTCCCCTTCCAACGCCACAACAATCACCCACGTATGTTGTCAGGAGGGCCCCCCTGCCCATCACTCCTCTGGATCCCACTCCATTGTCAGCGTTTCCTCGCTTGAAGGTTCCAGCCCCGACTCCAATTACCACTTTCTCACAATACCTCCTCATCCCAGGCGGTAGCAATCAATACATCCAAGTTACTCCTCCAACACCTTCCCCCACTCTTCCGCGTGATTTGAAATCTCTATTCGCACTTGACCCAGACATGACGCAACGTTTACTCCAAGATTATAGCAGCGATAACAAGGACGAATACTTGCCGGCCAATGATGATCCACGCCCTAAAGCTGTGCCCAGAGGGTCAATCCCCGATTTTTCGTTTGGGCCACTGTTCAATTCAGACAATTACGATCATACGGAAAACAAAATTCGAAGGTTTATGTTTCACATAGGAGTTCGTGCGTTATCATATTTCATCCTTACTTTTTAATTTGTTCATAGGATAATTATACGAATCGTTCAGGTCCACCAGTTGTCGCTAGTTCACATGTAAAAGCACGACCGAAGCTCCATGTTGTGATACCAAGTGCCAAATTAGCATCTGCAGGAGAACCCCCGATTCCGATTATCAATAATTGAAAGCTCAAGGCGTACCTAGGACTGTTCTAATATAACCATATACTAGCATTTATCATGATAAAACTGTAACAGACATCGTGTGAAAAAAATCCCCATCTTCAACGTTTCAGCATCTCTCCTGAATCCTGATACCCTTACCATACCTACCATGCTGTGCATTTGAAGCACGTACTTATAGGTCGCAGTTGCAAAGTTCTACTAGCTTTTGCTCTACTGCTTATTGCTGCGCGATAAATAGTACACCCCTCCCCAACGCTTGACATAATGGCTTTTCTACTGCGGCGCCCTAAACTTAAGCTCATTCTCATCCCTGCCATCTTATTTGCTATTATCGTTCTACACTACATCATCCAGAACACATATCAAATCAAAAATACCTTATCCTATGCAACGAGGCCGATATGGGACGCGGCAAGTGGGCCAAAAGACATTATCCCGCATTACTATGCCGAAGGCATGAAAATAGACCTACATGCATGCCAACTCCACCAGTGGAAGGAAAGGGAAGGAAAGGACCGAGTCAAAGTTTTGGACGCTGTTCTTATGAGCAGTGAACTTGATTTGTTGGAAATTCGAATGAATGAGCTGGACTCAGTTGTTGACAAATTCTTCATCATCGAATCTAACACCACTTTCACCGGGCTATCCAAGGATACATACTTTGCTAACAATCGTAAAAGGTTCGCAACATTTGAAGAAAAAATCATATATACTTTGTTAGTACTTGTTTTTGGCTAAGTCCCCTTTCACTAACAGCACCTAGTTTGCCAGGATACCCGCTACGGCCTGGGCAATCTGCGTGGGATGTGGAAGCATTCACGCGTGATTCCATGACGGAAATGTTGCGATCTCACATTCGCGACTTCCCAAGCGACACTAAAACTATTGTTTTAATGTCAGATATTGATGAGATACCTGCAAGCCACACTATCGCTCTTCTCAAAGCTTGCGATTTCGGGACTTCAATTCACCTTCAGCTGCGAAATTTTCTTTATAGGTGTGTTTCCAATAAACAGAATTAATTGTATATGCCAATTTGATCAACAGCTTTGAATGGTTTCTGGACCTTTCCAGCTGGCGTGCAAGTGTGCACCTATGGCGCCCCAACACTATCTACCGACATTCGCAGACTGGGGATCGCCTCCTGGCCGACTCAGGTTGGCATTGCAGCTATTGCTTTAGGACCATTCCAGAATACATCGTCAAGATGAAAGGATTCTCGCATTCTGACCGTATTGGAGGGCGCGCCAAGCTTTTAGAACCGAAAAGAATTCAAGAGACTATATGTCGGGGGAAAGACATATTTGATATGTTGCCAGAAGCTTACAGTGTGAGTCATACTGCGTCATTACAAAGGCTGAAAGATAAACTCTGGTACTTCATTAGTATTTGGATCTCTTGTCCCAGATGAGCCTTGAGCCGTAAGTGATGCATTTTAAACGGAGAAGTGCCAGCCTAATGCTCTGAAGTCTCACTTCCGCCGTTGGACTACCCCGCTTCTTAGTGGAAAATGCAGAAAAGTTCCGCTTCTTGCTGCCCGGTGGATGTCGTCGTGAAAGTTGAAGGTTATACCTATTCACCATACTGCTCATTTTGAAGGGTTTCTTTAAACCTTGAATGCGATAGATGTCCAAACGAGGTCACCGGTCGGTATCACCTCTGGCCCCCCCTGGTACTCAATGGGAATATAACCTACCTCTATCAACAAACGAAACTGATGTACTTCGTATTTGATTCGTATATGTGGATATTTATCATAAGTGTCAAATGAGTCTTTCCAGTGAGAAAATACAGTAGTGACGTATGCAAAAGAACGGATACTCGGAAGACATAAGCCATTGTCATGATAGTCGTAAATTATACAGAGTAAACAAGAAATTCTACATCCTTTTAGAGGCTATTGTGCCCCCTTTCTTCGGCGCGCCTTTTCGAGCGGTGTGAGGCCATCGTTCATTATCATTGCTGCAATATCAATTAGCAGGCAATATTTTTAAGTGGGTATGGGCCTACACAAAGTTGAGCCATCTATAGACTGGTCTCCATCGCCTTCACGATCATTATTCATATCATCAATCTCGCGTATGATTGCTTTGGGCAACATAGATCGTCGACGCTGTTTTGAGTCACTTTATTAACTGATTTCGTTCGTCTCTGCATATAGAACATACTCTGTTCACCCCCGCAACATTGATATTATCAAGATCAATGGCAAATTTGGATTCATCGACGCGCTGCCTTTGTTCAACGCATTCAACGACCCAAGCAATCCCAACGACAAGAGGCTTGGGGTCTCGTAGAAGTCTAATACCGAGCTGTAGGTCTTAATACCGGAGTGAGAGGGATTTACGCACCGATACCGTGTTGTTGTGCTGACTAACCCGTTTTTATAGACAATGTGGGTACAGGTTTGACCAACTCGGGTTAGGATCTAGGTGAGTACGATCAGGCAATCACTCAAAACTGAGAGGGGCTAGAAAAACCTACTCGAGCGCCCACACTTTCTAACATTTCCACAAACAAAGATCCTGCTTCATCTCCGTCATCTGTCCGGACGTCCACAAAGATAATGCAATCCTGAAGGACCTTCAAAAGTTCCGAATTGAAATTCGAAGAACCCACACCATCGCCGTCCAATTGATTTCGACCAGAAAACAGACGCCCATTAACGCCCTCCTCGGGCTTCCCAAGGGTATCATTTACACTCTTAACGGTGCCTTTGGTCTTCAACACCATTTCATTGCCGGAATTTCTTCCCGAAAATGGGGGCAAGCTAGTTGTGGGGTTATTGCTAGTTGTGGCCCTTAATCTATTGTGCCCGAGGGGAGTTGCTGGTGGGCCCATGGAACCGGCACCTGCAGTATATTCTCCAGAGAGCGGGAGAGAACTCAGTGACTGTGAAAGGGCCTGCGAGGCTAGAGAAGCTCTCCTAGACGCAAGACTTCTATGCGTATCGATATATGATTCTCTCCCACTGCTTCCCCCTCTTCCCGTGTGATTGATAGAGGTTCCTTGATCAAGACTGCTCTGGTTATTGGGAACGCGGTCTACTTCTTCATCCTTACCGGACGTAGAATCCATTGCATATGAGCTTTTTACGGGGCTTGCCATCACACTGGGCAAACTTGTCTTACGACTGACTTTTTGAAGGGCACCAAGTCTTCCGGGAGCTCCAAACGGTCTGCCACCTGTACCAAATATAGGCCTACCCCCATGTACTTTCCCTGAGCCAATACTTCGCATGATGGGGCCTGTGCCAGATTGAAGGCGTGTCATGCTATAAGTAGAATTAAACATGGGGGCGGGCTTGCGGCCCCCCGGCTCTGGGTTTTTCGCTTTAATTGATTGTCCACCAGAACTGTCCCGTAGCGCCCCAGGATCAAGGACTATATTATGCTCAACCATTCGACTGGATCCATCCCATGGCAAATCATCTGTGCCTCGTATGGGAGGGGTAGTATCATCTGCCTTACCAGAATCCCTATTGAAGCCCATGCTGGTATTTGGCCTGGCGGGAGGCGGCATTCGTAGCTTCTCGAGGGCATTTGACAGAGTGGATAAGGAAGATTGGCCAGAATGACCGCCGTAATTTGTGAAAGTTCGCGACAGGGCTTTGAGAAGACGACATCAGTTCTTGTTCATCAAACAAGTTACTGCTGAGACTATACCTGTTGTTCTAACCGAGAACATTGAGGTTGATCTTGAAAGTTTCGATGGTGACGGTGATTCTGATTTTGACTTGTTTTTCGGCTTAGAGGGTGTCCTGGAAAGAGCAGCTTTCGTGGTTGTGGAGTGACCAGACTGAACAAATAGGTGTTCTTGCTCCTTAAGACCTTTCCTCATCGGCGAGTCTATTTTCATTGGCGACCCTGGTGGCAGTATATTGTCAGGAGTACTATCTGATGGGACGTCGGATAGGCCAGACGTGGATGCTGTTGTGTCGTAAGAAACTTCAGGCGTAGTGGTAAACTGCGTCGAAATATTTGCGGATTGGGGCGGTTTCTTCCTGTTCGTTGTTTGCTTTGTTGTTTTTGCTGTATGTGTAACTTGTCGGAGAGTTAACCACGGAAATCTTTATCAAACGGCGACTTACTTGCATTGATCATTGTGGCATCTTTTCCCTTCAGCCGAGAAGATACTCTTCTTGTTGCATTTTCTACGGTAGTGGATGACGGGACCCTCTTCGCACGGGGCAACTTACTTGTAACGGTGGTGGACACTTGACTGGGTGACGTTCGGGGCTGTAGAGGATTTCCGAAATATACGCCGGCGTCTGCGGCGTCTCTAGTTGAGGTTTCAGCCATAGGTAGATTCTCCACAACTTTGGGTCCGATAACTTTGGGGTGAGGAAGTCGAATGCCTGAAAGGAGAAGCGCTGAATGAACAATAGTTTTTGGGGGTGTAGATCTGAGTATGGAATCGTTTGTTTGTTTCGGATTTGGTCTAGCAGAAGAATTAGAAGAGGAAACAGGAAGAGACTGTTCCGCTGGGATATCCAAAGGGGGTGTGTTCAGAGGCATAGATGTATTCTCAAGATCGTCTTGAGTCGAATCAGGTATTGGAACTGGGATGGGCTTCGCCTTGGGCATCTGTTTCGGCTTCATCTTTGCCTTGAGGGAAGGTTTGGTTTTACTCTGGTTCCCTAGCTCTTTACTGGTGGATTGGAAATTTCCCTTCGCTCTTGTAAATTGTGAGGTGTTGAAAAGTAGAGCAGATGAGGGTGCTGCTTTCTTGTGCTGCATTTTTCCTTTACTCGCCCCCTTTGACCTGTCTCCAACCTTGTCGAGGCGGGCCTGAGCCATCAAGACCGCAAACGCGTCTCCCGGAGTTTCTGCAGAGCGCTTCACAATCCCTAACGAAGGCTTAACCAAATTAGAAGACGGCCCAGATTGATTTTTCAAAGAAGTAAAACGTTTCGTGTTCGTAGCTTGGAAAGCAGGAGGTACCATGGTAGTGGAAGTTACACCACTTCTGTTTGTATTTGACACGTGAGTGAGGCGACTCTTGCCATCGATATCGGCCCTTGCGTACCGGGTCCTATGAAGGATATTATTCGTAGCCATTTCTCGCTCCTCCTGGTATGTAAGATATTTCTATTTGATATCGTCGAATAAATATGACATACCTCGGCTTTCCCAACCCGTTCAATCTCCCGTTCTAGGCTAGTACATCGTCCTTCCGTGTCAGATAAATTTTTGGATGGGTGAGGCGTTTCGGGGAGAGGGGTGAGCGGGGACCAGAGGTGAGTTGACAATAATCTTTCGGTGGGTGGCGGAGTCGAAGGCGGTTTGTGGGATAGGTGACCCGACAGATTAATCTCCATCACAACTTCCAAAGCGGAAGGCGGAAGTAGGGTTTCTTCCGCATCTGGTAATGCAGGGGTCCGTAGATTTAGGGATGGAAGCCCGTTTGGGGGCTCAGTGCTGTCAACGACCATGCTTGGCCCCCCATTGATATCCAATTTAGCGACCAGATTGACCTCAAATGCAGTTTTTATATTTTCCCCGAATTTGAAGGGAGACCGAGACCGAGCGCGAGTTGGTGATGGTGGAGGGTTGCGTAGATCAAGATGTGGAACCGCAGGGGCGATGGTGAAGAGAGGTACAGACTGAGCTCGCCCCTTGCTTCGAGATACAAAGGACGTAGGAGAACGTGTATCCGACGAGGAAACCGGCTTTGATGATGGAGGGTCTGCTGTTGGACACCTTCCGCCCTTTTTCCCCAACTGTATATTTGGTTGAGAGTGACTTCGGATATGGTTAAAAGGTGTTATGTAGGGTGTAGTCTTGGGTGCAATACTGCTTTCGTCATCAAGGCCGCGCCTGAGTCTTTTGAGCTCCCGGCCTTCTGACAGAGATTCTGAGCGTGAGGAGTACTCATCCCGAAGAGGCGAGGCGGATCGTTTGGTAGAAAAATGCACATTAGGGGTTCGCGATGTCAAGAGAAGCTCGTCGTCAGTCCCTTCTGTATTTCCGGTACTTATGTGAGGAGTTGGTTCAAGGATGTTATATGTGTTATTACGGAGGGCCGTGCGCGCATCTTTCAATGGCGAGCGCTGGGATAGTTGTTGCAATATATCATCGGGTAAGGTGAGCTGTGATCTAGTTCGTTTTTCTGGAGCGACTGGTTCAGACATTGTGTATAGTTTAAGAGCATATGAGGCGAGAGGAAGATTGTAAAGCGATAGAAGGAGGGAGTCAGAAAATATATATTCGAAGGACACAATGGCCCTTCATAATCAACTTGCCTGAAATCCCTAGCCATTCAAGGAAACATCGCGTATCACGTGCGGCGCGGTTGCTTGTGACGCGTGACATTCAGCTTTACACCCTAACTTAGGGTTAGGATTCGATCATCCTGCCATCACCCTCCCCAACTAAACATCAGGCCACCAACAGACATGTTTCCGTCACTGCTGCCTCGTTTTCTACAATACCAGAGCACCAAACGCGCTCTTCAATATCTACCGTACACAAGGAGGCGCATAAAACCGATCATAACCCACCGTTCATTATCATATAGCCCCATTCTACTCTCAACCACACCGACGTTAGTCTAGACATTTACTCAACCACATTCTCTAAATTTGACGTTGAGGGTTAGGTGGCGACAGCTTGAGCAGGCTCCGAAGTCTATCCTTATTGTGAACAAACTACGAACCCAACCAGTCATACTTGCCATCGACGCATTTCTTGAGTAAGCTATCAGTGGTTTTTAATACACGATATTCAAGATTTACTACCCCTAGGCATGTCCAACGTACCTACCCTGGTGTAAGGGTGTTTCACGAGGACCGACCTGATATCCCCCATGGTGCGGAAGTCTGGCAACCAGGTAAAGAAGACTAAAATCTCCCCCAAAATTGACTCCCTTATTCATACATTTTAGGCGCAAACGCTCAAAAAATTGATCTCGTGGTGACACTAGGTGGTGACGGCACAATCTTGCATGCTTCGTCCCTGTTTAGTGCTGGGGCTGTGCCCCCAGTTCTAAGTTTCTCCATGGGCACCTTAGGATTTCTTCTTCCCTTCCGTATGATACTCTTTCTCGTGGCTTGAGCCCAATATTCGCTGATATTTGAAACTAGATATTGATGATTTCGCAAAGGCACTGGAGAGCGTGTATTTGGGGAAAGCGACCATCTTAAATAGGATGCGGCTAGCTTGCACATTCTACAATGAAGATTTTGGCAAAATGGGTCATGACGGCGACGGTTCGTTGGTGACATCTCATCTTGCACTTGCGATTTATTACCATTTAGACTGGCAGGTTATGAACGAAATTGCACTGCATCGTGGATCAAGCCCTCACCTAAATACGATCGATATTTTTGTTGATGGACAACATCTTACAGAGGCTGTGGTGCGTGTGTTTACTAATCTGCTAAATACCTAAATAATTGGATATACCTAGTCTGATGGGTTGATTGTGTCTACACCAACAGGGTCCACGGCATATTCATTGTCAGCGGGTGGTCCCATTGTGCACCCTTCTCTTAGTGCTCTTGTGTTGACTCCAATATGTCCACGGAGCTTATCTTTTAGACCTCTGGTTTTTCCTTCGTCTTCAGTGATTACCCTCCGAGTGAGTTACTTCGTGTATGGAATTTCAACATTCGCATGATCCCTTGTCAGATAGGCGACCGGAGCCGTGCTCCCGCAGGTGTTTCTATGGATGGGCGGACATCACACGTACTCAAACCAGGAGAATCAGTAAATGTTCAAGCATCTCCTTTTCCCGTACCTTGCATAAACCGCTCGTCAATTCTGGATCCTGAGAGCGAGGATACACAACACGATGAAGGGGCAGGACCAGGCAAAGAAGACGATTGGGTGCGAGACATTAATAACTTACTGCAGTATAATGCTACCTTCAGAAGCAAGGCTCTGTTACGGCACAGCCGAACATGACGTCGAAGTCAACTTATTCTTATTTTTCCCCGCCTCAGCCAACACTCCTACTTTCAAAGGGACGATATGTATTTGTTTTATCTGAATGTATTGTATATCTAGAAGGGGAGGGATTGAAAAATGATATCAGCCATGGGTGGGTATCGTGGTAATTGTGTGGGTATAATTGGTGCACATTATTGTTGTACCGAGTCAACGCCTATAGACACCACCCTAGGATTTTCCAGCGAACCAATGTCGCGAGCTTCCCTTATCACTCCGACGCCCCGGTAACGGCTCTTTACACCGCACTGGATATGTTGGTGTCAACCGTGGCTCGGATAGCCGCGTTTGTGGTAGGACATCCAAATACTGCGGCGGCTGGTCTTTTGTACCTGATGGCTGAGGCAATGGCCGTATAGAAATATCAATTACTTCGCCTCTGAGTAATCTTGCGACAGCAGGAGCCCATGCGCTCTCAGATATGCGCACTGACCGGCGCTCACCATTCATTGTAGCATAAACATTGAATGAGATGCGCTCGCGGGAGATAGTTGACAATTCCTCATGAAATTCCTTCTGTGCGAAATCAAGCGCTTGCTATAACCAAAGGACGTTACTTTCAAGTAAAAATCGAGATATACAAAGGGACAAACCTCATAATCGTCAGCCGGCCTCACATATACTAGTTTGTCTCCAAGTCGGTATGTTATTATGTCGGCAGGAATGGGTGTGGCACCTGAACGATATGAAGCCATTGTTGCAAAGAGATATTGGCGTTGATACTTGTATTGAGGGTTTTGGAAGGGTTGACCCTTCGCAAATCACAGTAACTTAGGCTTTATATCTTTGAAATAGTGTGGCGCTTCGGGTTGTTGTGCTCGGCCACTGTGTTCGAAACGGTGCGCCAGTACCGCCATACCAGTGCGCACCGCCTTTGATTTGACAATGACGTGACGGCTGTGCCACATAGGTATATACTGCTAACCCTGTACAATACTGTGACACCAAGAGGATCCCTTCTCTTTTTAGCGGTGCACAAGTCACGTGTGCAGACGCGTTGACCGCTACCAAACAGCTACACTGTAATTTGAATATAAACAAAGTTCAAGTAACCCACCCTGTCAGAAATTCCATTTTATTTAGTCAAACTTCTGCAAGAAAATTAGGCAGTGAACGAATCTCTAGGAGGAATAAAAGTCCCCACAGCTCGGTATCATCATCGGGCAGGCAATGTTCACCTCTGGCCATACCATCGGGTATGTTCATTGCCCATAGAAGAAACAAGAGTTTGGAACAACGTTCTCTATGCCTCGACATTATCTAAGAGTTCGAATGCTCCCCCAGGAGATTTCGAACTATGTTTCCAGCTTCTCCGTGGCTCCCTGTTTCCATGACCCCTCACAACTTCCGCCTTCTTCACCTTCTTCGCCTTCTTTGCCCTCTCTTCTCTAAAAGCACCATCCAAGCCATGAGAGCAGGCCTCCCATAACAGAGGAAGGGTGTCCGGTTCCTTCACCGTAAGAGTATTTGTCAAATGTCTGTGGAAGGTTCGGCCAGAGAGCAAACACGCAGGCGAGGGTACAATTTCTGATAATAGAAGTATCTGGGAAAGATGTTCGATACTTTCTAAAGCCGAGAGAGTCTGCGCCATGAGTTGAATGCTACGATTCGAGATCGGGGGAAATTCAGATTCATGGTTTGTTTCATCAGCAGGAGAGTTTGTCCAACTGAAGGAAGCTAAGAAGCAATGTGCCTCGCGTCTGCTCCACCGCTCATTATCTTGATCTTTGCTGGGAAATACTTGAGCTCGTTCGTGGGTTATTCTAAGGGCCCAACGTAGACTAAGGGCAACAGTCAGTTGCTCGGAGGATAAAGCCCTGACTGGCAAAATATCAGATCCGAGGACCTGTAGAAAAACTGTAAGCCTGTCCTCACGAGGCCATAGTAGCAGTGGCGTTGATATATCAGTTCTCCGATGTAACTCAGGCACTGATATGGAGGACAGGAGTGCACGCAATGGCTTAAAGACTACAACCTCTTCTGCTACTCTCGTGCCTCTCCTTATATATTCGGTGACGGTGGGCATTCTAGAATGTTGTTGGATGAGCGGTACCCTGATGGGTGGCTCTGTACCTCCCTCGTCGGATCCATGAAGGAGCTGCAGTTGGCCTTTTAAAGGAGCTAATAGATCTTCCCCACTTTCATCATCCGACTCAACAACATCAACAATTTCATCATCACTATTGTCGTGTTCCTCTCCTCCTAGCTCAGTATCTTCGACTTCCGTGTAAGGCAAACCAACTGCATCATGAATTACTGCATATCCCCACTCTCGCAGTGGTCTTCCAATACTCCGCCCAACTGTCTCTATATCAGGATTTTCAAGGAATAGTCGGGGCCAGAAAGTTGCTGAGTTCAGTATATCCATGATTTTTGGGGAAAGTTGTCCGTTTCGGTAGGCATCCAAGTAAAAATTTCGTATTTTTATTACATTTGAAAGTTCTTCATTGCCTTCTTTGTTGATCATTTCAAAATTCCGAGAAATTAAAGGAAGTAATGGACAAAACTCGGGTTCGTGCAAGGGACAAGCACCTGTAGACCACGCATTGCTTGAACCATGGTTGCTTCGCTCTGACCTGGGTATGGCGTATTGAAGCGTGGCATCCACAATTTTATCCACAATCTTCTCGATCTCATTAGAATTAAGAGTTGTTGACCGGGGAAGAAGCGCGTTGACTGATCGATCGATAAGATCCATGACGCTGCCCAATTGATGTTTGTGTTTCTGTCGCTTTTGTGGGATTGGTGAAAGAATTGTTAAGATGATATGTGCCACACGAGATATGCGCTGTGTGGAAGATAGGCCCCTATCGAAGAATAATGACTGTATATTCTGAGATTTGTCAGATACAGAGTAGTCATTACCAATAAGCGCCCCTAGAAGTGGTAAGAGAGTGCTCGGAATTTTCAAATGTGCCGCCAAAGTATCAGGGTTGTAGACCTTGAAAGTTACTGCCAGTTGATCATCCACATCTGGAGGTATAATACCTCTGCCAACGATAGCGTCATCCGTTGGTTTCTTCGTTGCCTTGGGCTTTCGGACTGTTTGAAACTCGTGATCGGATTGTTCCTTCACAGGTAGGGTTGTTGCGGAGCTGTACCACATTAGCTCATTTAGGGGGACGTACCCCCGATATCCGTTGGCGTTTAATACTACGAAATCGGAATCATTTCCAGCGACGTAGCCACCAACCCTGCCAGCTAGTTCAACTGCATAAGGATCACCTTCTTCGTCAGCGAAGTGGATTTCGAGAGCATCCGTTGTTCGGCGAATCTTCTGAAGAGCTTCCACGCATGTAGTATACGACAAGGGGGGAATAATTCGTGTTTCGCTGAGAAATCGGTGGGTTCCGCGTGAAATGGAGGATGTACGAAAGAATAGGAGAGACGGCTGGATATGCGATTGGCTAAGTCGAGAGGACAGTGTGGGGAATTTTAATGGAGGGTAAGCCCCTAGTTACGCGGGTCAGACGGGGTCAACTCTCGTGGTATGGCATACAGACCGTCAAAGACAAAGTAAAGTCGAAATCCAACCTTTATCCATGCATTAACAACGACCGAAACGAGACGATGATAACTCTCATATTCTCCCCCATATACCCAAGGTAAACCTGAGTTGCGATGTATCTCATATATAAAACTAGACGCCATGGATAAGCAGCAGGCTCATTCTAAACTTTTTATGGAATGTTCCGCAACTTACGACCATCCATCAACAACCAGAGGTACGGGTGACACTGAAGGTAAGCTCAGGGTATTGCATAGCGTTCGTTGATTCTCTTGTAGATACGTTGTGAGGCCGCGGATACCCATGAATTCGCTGGGGAACTGGAAGCCTAATCCTATGGTCTTGAAATCACTGAAGTAGGTTGATACAGTACTGTACTACTCGATGATATTATTCGGCGATATTGGTGTATAACATTATTTATTTAATTAGTAATTGACCCAGGTATACATCAAACTTGAAGCATGTAGGTGAGTTGTTGTAATCTTATGTATGAGGTCTAAGTACTTCCACCATCCTCGCCAGGGGGGGCTTCCCTATCCTTCCATCGTTCGTATGCCTTGCTTAGAGTCCGACTGGCTAGCACAAAAGGTTCGTTTGACCATGTCTTCTCCCACACTCGCTGTGCAAACTGTTGTTGTTCCCCCGATACCCAACTTTCTCTCAAAGTAGTTATGACTTTATATGAAGGGGCAAGGAGCTTGTTGATCCGGTCCCAGAACGGCGGGATGTTTGGTGGCAATGGTACCAGAAGTGATTGTGTTCTGGAAATGTCTGAGTCAACCTTTGAAAGCAAAAGTGTTTGGCGGTGCAACCCACCTAAATTCCGGGATTGGGCGAGGGGGAACAATGGCCCCCCACCATCTATTTGATTCACCACTTGGTGGTAAGTCTGGGTCAATACCGTTCGGAACTCTCTGCAGGTAATCCTGGTAGTCTTGCCACACCTCCTTTCTCTGTTCCCGACGATGTGCATTCCGGCGCTGCTGTGCAAGATCCATCATCATGCTATCAGTCTTCTCATGAATCGCTAATCGACTCTGGCTTGTCCAGAGGTACCAGCCTTCATCCCATATTTTGCTTGCCTTCTCGGTAGTTTTTTGGCCGGTATTATGCATATCCTCTGGAGATTTTCCACCAAGGATCCTAGGAACGTTGTTTGGTTGGCCTTCAGGGGGTAAAGGGTAATTTGCCTTGCCATCCACCCCAACGTTCCGATGGCTCTTGAAGGAGATGATATTCTTCACTTCATGAGCAAAGACCTTCCGGATACACAGGGATCGGCAAAACGGCTCCTTGGAATAGATGCGCCCTGTTATCGTCTGTGAACAGTATGTCAAACACCATTCGTCCGTTTTAGGGGAGAATCTGCCTTCCAGATAATGAGCCTGAAAGAATTATGCTGGCATTGCGTCAAAGTGACATTACCTTTAGGGGGAGTCAATATCTTGATTGTGGGCCAATCAGCTAAGGGTGGTTTCCTAGCCCTCTGAGGTGTATGAACAGCTTCAGTCGACATGCGTAGCGTAACGGTAGTGGATGAAATTCAAAATCCGGAGCCAAACACCCGACACGTGTTCGTAATCTCCGGGTACGGTGATTAGAGCGGAGTTTATAATATTAGTTAAAAGTTTCGTCGTTTTTTTTTTTTTTTGAATCTATTGCATGCCGTATGAAGAATCGCCGTCGCAGCTTCCGCACAGATGAGCCATTTGCTCTCTCTTTCATGCTGCGGGGAAAGTCCCCGGAGATACAGAGTACGTCCTAATTCCAATGAAGGAAAACAACCAACTTCAAGCACGTTGGAATGGGTCGAGGATGGCAGGGATTCTCAGCTTTTGCCTACGGGCTCACAGCTCACCCCAACCTCTCTGCCGTTCCCTTCTACAATAGGCTATTCGATGAAAGTGTCCTTGGGCGAAGATATGAGCCTATATGACACCCGGAGGGCCTATTGAGGACGAACGTTTTGTTGCTCATAGATATAGTTATGCGATTGTCGACCGGTTTTCGGTCGTCAACTCAATGGGGCTCACTCTCATTCGGCATGACTCTTCTGGATATTTTTTCCATATCTAAGAACTTTGATGTTCTTTCTTTCTGTCTGTACCCTCAGCACTCAGGTCGCCGGTGAGTGGTCTGCTTTTATTAATTCATATGATGGTTGGCTCTTGAATTTCTTCATGGTGTATACCCAAGCAGGCTATGGTCGACTTGGGGTGAGCTCCAATAACTTGACTTCTGATGGAAGAGGATTTTTTTTTTTGATTAAATAGACAATATACCTTTACTAACATACGCACTTATAGAATTGATTGGATTGCATCCCAGATAACGAGGTCTTTAGCTGCGCAAGTCCTCCCTCGGCGGTACGATATAGTGTCAGAATATCAGGAGAAACTTCACCGTTGGTTTATTGTACCTCCGTAAATTATAATATATATAGAAATGAAGAAAATCTATTGTTGCTCCTTCTCGAGATTTTTGATTCGTTTTATGTTGTAAAATACTTATACTGAGCGGAAGTATACTTCTACAGGTGAAATTACATGACCCGGGAATGACACATCTCATATTTGTTCTGGAGGATGAAACCATACAAGCAGCCATTCTGAGCTTGAATGTATACGAACCATTTTTCTATCTTTTAAGTGATTAAACTGCTTCAGTAATCCTCCCATACACTATGACATCGTTGCTGGAGCGTATGAGTATTCCGGGAAATTCTTCAGCAGGCCCCATCCGTTCCAAAACAAACCAATCTTCCTCAGCTCGATCCACGGGCCCTTATGTATGTCTTCCCAAAACTTCACGCCTTTCACCTCTTACTTTGATACTATAATTCCTAGAACCGCACCCCACGGATACCCAAGGGTGACGTGGACTCACCTTGGACCCATGACTTATATGAATCTGGGTCTCTTTCTGCACGGATTACAGACAAACCGACTGCGCCCAGGGTGAACTTTACAACCATCACACAAAAGGCTTTTAGAGATGCCACAGCTTCAGTTAACCCCGGACAATTATCTATAAAAGGGGCAAGTGCAGCATCCCAAGGAAATGTTGTCGAGGTCTCAGGCTTAGTGGATGGAACGACAGCAGAAGATGTAGCTGCCATTTTCAAGCGCTGTGGGGAGATAACAAATTTTAAATCACTGTCTCATGATAGCGATGTACGAATTCGGTTGGCATTCAAGTCACCTACATCTGCATCCGCTGCCGTGCAAAAATTCAACAATCAACCGGCAGACGGGAAAGTACTGTCGGTGCGTGTGGTGGGAAGCGCGACTGCGGGAATAACGCTAGGTGGGAGGCTAGGAGGTACAGATGGTTTGGGGTTAGTGCGCGAAGAAGGAAGTGTGGATGTTTTGATAGATATAGATAATGATAACCGCTCGTAAGTTTTTTTCAGCCTGAAACTCAAATTCTGCTTGCCTAAATTCACAATACCAGGAAAATGAGGTCGGACTCGCTAATACATGCCGATCCCCGTGCCCAAATTCTGCTTGCCCCCCCTGGAGCAAATCCTGCGGACTACATCCAAACGCCTGAAGTTATTCGAACTGGTAATCCCCGGCGTGGCCCAATTGGCAGAGGCAGGGGCGGTCGGCGGGGTAGGCGCGGAGGTCATGGGGGTGAAGCTCGAATGGAAACTGACTGATATAGGAAGATAAATGACCTGGCTCTATCTTCTGAATCTCTTGCGGTCTGGGTCACAAATCCTTTATTACTGAGCTAATAGGCTTGCTGTTGGGCAGACACTCCATTCCATGACAATGTATAGCCTTCGACATTCGATGTTCTCCCCCCTCGATTAAACAACTATAGTACTGGGTCTGACTCCCAATATATTTAACGAAATTGGCTCCAACCACCTTCATAAATGAATAGTTAGAAAACTGAAGATAGAGCAATTTTGTGCACCTAAGAACAGAGGAGGCAATAGAGATGTTCTGCAATATAGTGTAAAAGCTAAGCAAGCTTCAGGAAATGTCTGACTCAACAAGATTCCAACACTTTACACAGCATTGTGACCTGCACTCCTTATAAGTACCAGATGCAGTATTCTATACTACTTGCCATGATTATATCATGCTGCAATGTATGCAGACAATTGTCTTAGGGCATGGAGTCCTTGTGGAGTTGCAATGATGACTAAAAGAGTGGACCGCGGTTGGATTGAGTATACAAATACATAATGTTGAGGTTGCTGTTGACACTTGAGAGTGACGATAGGCAGCAATGGCGATCAAAGCACAAGTCCTGCCTCTGCTAAAATAAATGAGGATACACACTCACAATTTGCTGGATGCGCTCCATTGAATGCAAGTTAGCCAGGCCTTCTGAAAATTATTCTGGCTTTTTGTGAGTTGCAGAATGTCTCTAATCCACCCCACCAGGGAACAGCCGGCTTCAGGTAGCTTACAGTTCCTGCAGTCCCCATAGAGACTTCAGTTATTATTTGTTTTCATTCAGTCAGGACTTAAAACACACAAATTTGGTTTCGGCAGTTATCTTCTTTAAATACCATTACTTATAATTTCAAATAATCAGGGTGAAGGCACGTATACGTATTTGGTTGTTTTCAGATAAGCATAAATTTGTTTTATTCACGCATTACGTATGCCATTGACCGAACGTTAAAACCGGATTTGTTCCACTACTATACTGCCGAAATACCTTTTCGTTGATAAAAACTATGGGTGGACCTGGTGCGCCTGACCCTCACATCATTCCGTCTCTTTAATTGACTGTGATTTTTGTTTTCATGTCCTCAATATCCGCTATATCATCGATCTTCGCCATAATTGACACTACAAGGCTGGTTGTTTCTGTTCGCGGTTCTGATGTCTGCTGGATTACTTTTTAGCATGGTTTTTTTTGTGCGTTTCATTCTATACTTGGGCTCTTTTCCGCTTGAACTTTGCCCTCGGTAACTAATAGATTATCATGTTCTCTGATTTGGAAAGCGACTACATCAACCCCATAGACCTTTGCAACAAACTCAATCAGGTCTGTGAATTGATTCTGCTCACAAGTCTATACCCTCAGACGTTCTATCCAGTTTGTTATACCCGAGAACGGTGCACACACATTCCTCACACTTCTATTCCTGCTTTCGGGACAATGGGTAGCCTTCTTACTGAACGCGCCGCTTGTGGCTTTCAATGCAAATAAGTAAAACTTGGTCTTTTTGGTTATATGAATTGCACCTGCTGACACGTCCAAAAACCCTAGAATTTACAATAAGAACCACATATATGATGCCACTGAAATATTTCGCACACTAGACGGCCACAAAAAAGAGGTTTTCATAAAGCTTGGGTTTTACCTCCTGTCTTTCTTCTACTACCTATATCGGTGCGTCGTGTATATCTCCCTGTCGCAACGTCTGCCTGATTTCTTGAAGTATGATTGCTGCTCTTGTCTCGGAAAGCGAATAATATACACATGTTATGTATTTACCGCCCCCGGGCCCCTAATTCAATGGCATTCCAAACGTTCGAACATCGTAACGGAATGTAGAGAGCCCGAAGAACTTGGAGACACCCGAGCCAGCCAGCAAATAATCTATAGGGTTTCTGTCGAGAAAATAAATAAATGAAATTATAATATAAATTCGTTGAATAGTATATTATATCATGATAAATAACCTGTGTTTTCTGTCACGCTCAGTAGTCAAAAACCATTCATTTTCTCCCAATGGCCAAATCCACATTGAAAGTTAATAGAATCAAGATTTTGGGTTGCTTTTTTTACTGACTTTTGTGTGACTTTTCGTTGACTTTGTTCATTTCTTGGACTAAAGACTGACTTTATTTTTTGCTGTGTCACGTGTAGCTCTAACACGTGCCGAACACGAGCAACGTCAGCGCAAGAAGTTCAAGTTGTTGGACGGCTTCTCAATAATCCAATCGAATTCGCGTTTTGAACAGTTACGTCTGCCTTATTGTTTCTCTCATCCTGCGACACGACAGTGCTTCTTTTTCTTTAACCGACCTTACGAGCTTTCTCAATAGTATCAATGGGTGGAGCAGGTAAGAACGTTCAAACTTGTCCCTCCATACTACTGACTAATGTGACACCTTTTTCTTGCATGATTTTCTGCGTGTCTAATCCTCTCTTCGTTCGTTGTACCGTATTCACTTGACAATGTTGTACTGTTGAATCAGGCTGGCTGTTTCTCTTCGCGGTTCTCATGGCTGCGGGCCTATTATTTTGCATGGTTTTCTTCGCAAGTCATCGCTGTTTCAGTCAAAAGTACGGTATACTAACACTTTATATACAGATAATTATGTTTTCGGATTTGGAATGCGACTACATCAATCCTATAGACCTTTGCAATAAACTCAACCAAGTGTGTCCCTTTTCCACATCATATATACTTCTTTGACAGAAGTAATAGTTCGTGCTGCCGGAAAATATTGCCCATGCTTTCCTGTCGTTCCTGTTCCTCTTGTCTGGTCAATGGATAGCATTCGCACTTAACGCACCATTGGTGGTGTTCAATGCGAACAAGTGAGCCTTGTATAACCAAGCTGTGTCTGAAGATCTTATGCCTCAGTAGAATCCGAAATAAAGCACATATGTATGACGCAACAGAGATCTTCCGAACTCTGTCTGGTCATAAAAAGGAGAGCTTCATCAAACTCGGTTTTTATCTCCTTTCCTTCTTTTACTATCTCTATCGGTATGTTTCCGGTGATGGTTATATCCTGCTATTTTAATTCCATATCTTTAGGATGATTGTGGCCCTCATTGCCGAAAGTGAATGATGAGATGTTTTGGTAGCTGTTTTGGACACGCTTCACGACATGAGAGTATACGTTAACGAACGAGAGACAAGGTCAACGGACACTAATGTTGTTTAGGGCGCTTTTTATCTCAATTGGATTTGTACCGTTGTTATCTTCTCAACTTTAAGGATCGCTTGGCTTCGGCGATGGTATTAGGGTGTATTTCCAGCGAGGCCCCGTTGGGTCATGGCTGGCCCGGAATGGAGACCAACAATTATATGACAAAGGAAGTGATCGGACGAGGACGATCGGTCGGTACGATTTGCGTTCCTTCCGCGCTTTCTTGACAATTTCGCTTGCTTCAAATACCCTCGTTTTCGATCACTGAAGCCTTGCTGTTTTCATTATGTTCCTTTTCTTCCCGCTTTTTTGAGCACGAAAATTATTTTCAACAGTCCGAAATTTTCGCCTCTTGGTTCTCATTTAATTTCCAATGGCTGTTTGTTTATATACCCTTAGTAGACCTCAATAAGCCTCCAGCCCCGTCCCCGTGGTCTTGCCAACTGAAGCAACCTCTGTCACTCTTTTTCATCTAATCCGTGCTATCATGAAGACTTCCTCTAGCCTTGTCAGTGCCCTTGGAAGTATATTTATCTTTGGGCTTCCAACTTTCGGCGGTGTTGTACCTGCCCATGGTTCATATAGCACTCTACTTACTAGGGCCTCATTCGGTGGAGAAGTGAGGCTTTCCTTCCAGTCTGAGGTCGTTACTAACGTCATTGTCAGGCGACCTACTTCAACGTTGGTCTTGGGGCTTGTGGGAAATTCAACATCGACCGTGACTTCATTGTGGCGCTCGCTACCCCTACGTATGCTCAAGGGTCACATTGTGATAAGGTATATGTACTCGTGCCTCGGTATTGCTCATACCTGACCAAAAGATTTTACAGCGAATTCGCATATCTGACCCGTCCACTGGTAAGACTGCTGTTGCAGTGATTCGTGACGCTTGTCCTGGCTGTAGCCCTAGTGATATTGGTATGCACTTCCCTAACAACAATCCACCGATACGCTCTCATCTGATTCTATAGATATGTCCCCTGCCCTTTTTGAATACTTCCAACCATTGAGCAGAGGGCGCTTCAATGTCAACTGGTCATTCGTTTAATTTCAAGCTGTCCTTCCGACAATACAATAATATATTATACATTTTACAACTTTATTTGGTTGATCTTTCGTGGGCCGAGTTAACCTAGGATTGGCGTCGTGATATCCAATTATACTAATAATCTTCCGTGTACGTTCACAATTGACCTATATTTTCGACTTTACCCCGGGGGCCCCAGGATACTCGCGAGTAATATTTGGCATTCCCTAGCGCAAGCAGATCATTGTTGCCATTTTATAAAAATTGATAGTGGCACAAGGAAAGATAAATTAATTAGAATGTATGGAACCACCGACCCATCCTCTCTCCTAAGAAATAGAGGAGAAACGATAGTGGGTACTAAGGAGTCCAGATTATTCAGGACACAGCCTGACACTCGAACGACCGCGTGGAGTAACCAACATAAGCAGGAAGCGCAGTCATGAGCAACATGGGGAAATGATTTGGCCATGCCGCCGCACAAAAGATGACTTAAAATTTTTTGGAGGCTTTATAGCAAGAAGCCGTGGAAAAGTTAGGGCAGGTCTTTCTTTCAAGGGTTCAGCCATATATGTCATGACCCCAAATATTATTCTATGTGTAAAATAGTAACTACATAAGAAAGTTTTAAACAGGTTTCAAAGCTCAGCGCTCAAGCGCTCAACTCCGGAATAATATTCATTCCAGTCTTATGGCCGGGAGACACCACATGTACTTACTCGAAGGAATACATGCGATTCATTCGCCATGTCCAGGTGCGCCGCATGGTTGCAGTAAACCGTGATCATTGACCAAAACAGTTATATATCCTCCCAAGACCGCTGGGGCCCCCATCGATAACCACCTCACCTTTGGCCTCACCGGTATTTATTCACAATGTCATTATATCTTTGTGTGGATTGTGGAGGCTCCAAGACTTCTGCTGTTATCTGTGATACCTATGGTAACATTATTGGACGGGCTTTAGGAGGGCCATCCAACTTTGCATACCTCTCCCTCGATGCATTTGTGGTCGCAATCACTGAAACAGTCACCGCAGCGCTTGAGAAGAGTTCACCATTATCTGACGATCCCATAACTCTTCCTCCAACCAGTGGCACACCCTTCGCTGCTGCATGGTTTGGGGTTTCCGGAGTTGATTCCTCAGCTGCAGTTGCGGCAATTACCCCCGCTCTTTCAAAACTCCTGGGGATTCCGGAGGGGCCTCGTCTCATCATCGCCAATGACACTCATCTTCTCGCGGCTCCTGTGCGTATGTATCCCGATGTTTCACATGCAGTAGCTGTAATCGGAGGTACTGGATCCATCGCGGTTACTTTCAGAGAGAATGCAGGAAAATTAGAGGAACTTGGGAGGGTTGGAGGCTGGGGTTGGATTCTTGGGGATGAGGGTGGTGGTTTTCACGTCGGCAGAGAAGCTATTCGTCAGATACTGATGGAGCACGATAAAGCGTCCATCGGCACACCTCTTGCACACAGCAAGCTCAAGGATAAAATCATGGATCTTTTCGGGATCGCGGATGTAATGGAAATTCTCACCATAATTCATCTTCCAGACCCACCTGTAAATGCAACGCCAGATTCAAACCTACTTTCTCATCTATCTATGCCGAGGGAAAAACGTTTGTCGTCGTTATCGCCCTTGGTATTCTCTGCGGCCTTCGAGGAAGGCGATGCTCTTGCCTTGCGAGTTCTCCGGACTTGCGCGGGACACCTTGCAGAACAGATATCAGTCTTACTTGGTGAAATTTCGGAGGAAAAACCCCGTGCAGTCAAAGCGCAGGACAGTGTGGTTTCTTTCGGAGGTTCTCTAGTCGGGATAGCAGAGTATCGAAACCTGGTATTGGAACATCTTGCCAAACGAGGGCACGTTTTTCGACATGTGGAATTTGTGAATGATGCAGCAGCAACTGGGGCAGTTGGGCTCGTCGCCGGGTTTGTAACATCGGGAATCACCTCAACCAATGTTCACGAATGCTGAAGCAAGCGGAGTCACATACTCTCTTTGTATTACCATTATCATTATTAGCAGGAATATTCCGAGTCGCGTCCGAGTCACACCTTTCAAAATTATACCGTCACGTGGCTCCTAGCCTTCATGCATACAACCTACAAACATCATTCATATTCCCACTATGAGGTTTCTCAATCGATCCCTTCGCACCGTCCAGCTTTTCACGTTCTTGTATGTCATTGTGGCCGTTCTGTATGCCAGTCATTTCTTCCTCATTTCTCCGCTATGTACTGGCTTATCTTTCTTGTTCAACCACTCATTGCTACCTTGGTATATCTGGACACCCTCACTTACGGATGTCTCACCATCCATTCAGAGCAGTGTTGTAGAATGGAAATCCCTGGAAATTTCGTTGGAATACAACCTCGGATATAGTCAACCTTTTCTCATAGATGGTGGTCTCTTCCTGTCGAAAACCCTATCATGTTCTATGCAACCCAGCAGGACAATTCCGTATTTCTATCGGGCCAATGGAACTTTCGATCCTGATGATATCACAATCGCTACTTTAATTACGAGTAACCGATTCCAGGTTTTTCGTCGATTGGTGGAACGTTACCAAGGTTTGTGCAATTGTTATGCGTCTAAATAACATCCTGATAAGTTGTCTGTAGGGCCCATATCTGTAACGATTCATGTCCACAACTCTCCAACTCACATGCAAAATCTGCTGGAATCGCTCCACACCTTATATACATCTTCTGAGACTATGACCACCTATGTAGATGTTCATCTGGTGATTGACTCATTCGATCGACAGTTCAACACATGGCGAAATATATCTCGCCTTTTTGCACGGACCAATTTTGTTCTGATGCTTGATATCGACTTTTATATTTGCACAGATTTTCGTGCTGCTATGAGGAGGAGCAAGAGCGTCATGAACAAACTTCGTGAAGGAGCCGCATTTGTTATTCCAGCCTTCGAATACGTGAATTATGCGGCAGGAGTGGATCAATCCGCATTCCCACAGGATAAACAGGTTTAGCTCAGAGCACTTTACAATCGATCCCAACTGAACCATGTAAAAAGGAATTATTGGCTCTAGTAAAGTCGAAGCGCATCCGCATGTTCCATGCATCCTGGGGACCTGGCCACAATAGTACAGATTACAAGAAATATTATACAGCATCGACAGGGGATATCTACAAAGTGACTCAGTATCAATCTGCCTATGAACCTTATGTCGTTTTCCTTAAAGAGGGCCCACCGTGGTAAGTGCACCTCATATCAGAATGTATATTTTGCTGCCATTTAACGCCTTCAGGTGCAATGAAAGATTCATCGGTTATGGTGGTAACAAAGCCGCATGCCTATTTGAAATGTATCTCTCAGGCGTGTCATTTTATGTGCTCGCCGATCACTTTATCGTTCACCAAAACCATCTCTATGAAGAAAATGTTCGCAAGAACGAGGTTAGTCTTCTCTATCAAAGCACAAAAATACTCACCGTATGTCCAGCGCAGATACAACCGCAAGGTCTACTTGGAATTCAAAGAAGAGATGTGCCTTCGGTATCTGTCCTACTTAGATCGTACCAATTCCCTTCTAAGACTTATTGCCAGTTATCTCAAAAAATATCACACCAGTGGCTTACCCAACGGGGCCCAAGGACTTAATGCATATCATGAGTGCAAGGGTATTAAAAATGTTGAGAGGTTGACCGCAGAGGTATCACCGCCCTCTCCATCAGATGCTGCATCCTCATCCGAATATCAGATCTTGAAATCATGACTTTCTTTGATTTACTACATTATTAACAAAGTCCCTGTACATCAAGAAATCAAGAGGTCAAAGGTTTTCCTAGTTGGAGTTTATAATGGACCCCTAAGGTTGATTCAGGAGATGATGGAGTCTCGAGCTTTGACTATTCATAAAGGAAAATATAGGAATGAGAGAAACTTTTCAGATTTCAGAAAATTGCAGGGTCCTGATAGTATCTAAGCTATGATCATGCTTCAAAATAAACTTCAGATAGTGTATATCTGATCTAACCATACTGTCTCCAGGGACATACCCAGGCTGCATGAGAGGGTATACCTGGTCTGATCATACTGTCTCTAGAAAGTGTGAAGTGAGGAACAGATTGTTGATGGCAAGTGAAGTTGTATTTCTTATTAGACACAAGCAACATTTTCAATTGATCTTGAGTATTGACTGGTTACCAAAAACATAAATTGCTTCAATTGGATGGTAGTTTAATCTGGTGGTTCATAAGATATGCTCCAGGTGGGCATCTGAAAAATCAGGCTCCTAGAACCATCCCCTTGAACTGCTCCCATGAACAAATAATGTTTGTCCATATTTGCCTTGTGGCAAATATGTTTCATGAATGCAGTGGAGAGGCTGGCAGATTATGCTTTGGTGATCTTGGAGGTCACCCTTTAAACCCTAGCTTAGGTTTTGAAATACTATTTTTTCTTCAAGATACCAAAGTACTGCAAACAATACAGAAGCCCTTCACTTAATTTATTGTATGATGACTCAGTGTTCTGCCAAATCAACTCTGAACTAAAGGTCATAATGATTTTTTGATAACATATAATTCAATGAGAGTAAATAATCTATCCTACAAATATAAGTTATACAATGTCCTCCATAACAGCACAGCATAATAATATCTTAAAAACCATATCTAGATACAGCATTTTTACTTTTGAGTTCACTATCTCCTTGTTTACAAACACTACTTATAATCATGTTGTCAACCTTGGCCAGAATACTAATACAATTTTGGGTTTCATTAGGACCAACCAATCAACCAAATTGTCCACCACAACATGGCCAGAAAAAATGGAAGACTGCTACACTTTTGAGATTACTGATATGTTATCAAAAAATCATTATGACCTTTAGTTTGGAATTGATTTGCCAGAACACTGAGTCATCACACAATAAATTAAGCAAAGAGTTTTTGTATTGTTTGCACAGCTTTGGTATCTTGAAAAAAAAGTAGTATTTTAAAACCTAAGCTAGGATTTAAAGGGTGACCCACAGTAAAAAATAAAGTCAAACTTTAGTCATGAGATTTAATTTCACCCAAATGTAATTGTCAATTGCCAACCCAAAGTAGTTAAAAGCCATTCATTTCCTCCCAAATAGCTGAATCCACATTGAAAGTTAATAAAATCAAGATTTGGATTACCTTTTTACTGACTTTTGTGTGACTTTTCATTGACTTTGTTAAATTCTTGGACTAAAGACTGACTAAGCATGACTTTACTTTTTGCTGAGGGGGACCTCTGAGATCACTGTAGCATAATCTGCCAGCCCCTCCACTGCATTCATGAAACATGTTTGCCACAAGGCAATTATGGACAATAGTGATGTGACAGCCTGGCTTGGCCTGCAAGCTGCAACTTAGGCCCCAGCTTTGGGAGGCTTAGGCTTGAGGAATCCTGAGCCTGGGCCACAAGGCAGGCTTACGGCTGGCTTGGGCCTAGCCCTGGCCCAGGCTGCGGCTTTTTGGTGCAATGGCAGAGGGCGGGGGGAGCGGAGGAGAAAGGAAGGGAGACATCATAGTAAAATACAAATATATATTAAGATTCTTTATCGGAGTCAGCTACATTGTCAACAATGATCTGATCCCATGAAAATGCATTCTTGTCCTGAGCCACCTGGTCCTGCATCAGCTCATCCATGATGTCTTCCTCAAGAAACTGCTCCTCCTCCGCTGATGTTTCAACCTTACAAAAAATTAGATCATTATGATACATACACTTGAGGCATTGTAATGCTTCAACAATATCCCCCTTGAGCCAGTTACAGTGTTTACTGATTGTGATGCCTGCTGACAAGAATGTGTGCTCACTGGACACAGATGACGCCATGATAGCAAGGTAGTCCTGAGCAAGCAATGCCCAGATGCAATATTGGTGAGCATTGATCTAAGAAAAGTAAGATTTCCTCATAAAATTGAATAAATAGTGTTACGGTTTCTCTTTTCCTTTCACCATCTTATCTTATCCGATATTATCTAACCTTTGGACTATCTCTTTCCCCCATATCTTCTTTCCCTCCATTCCATTCCCACCAATCCTATTATTACATCTAACTTTCCCATTATTATTCAGCACTTCATTTATAACTACCAATAGCGCTTATCCCTCTCAGAAGCATTACTCATCATGCTTCTTTTATAACTTATATATATACTAAGCAAAGTAGTAGATAGTCCTCAGCTTGACCTAGCTGAATATACCTTATTCTCTACAACTCTATGCTCAGCTTGATCCTACTTGCCTTAGAAGGGGGTAGTGCATCTCAGATCCAGAAGACAGACTTGTCCTTTATATCAGGAAGTCTATAGACGTCAGACTTATCATCAACGGTCTCATTGAACCGATTGATTAGGTCTTGATCTAGAGGATAAGACCCAATAGCTGTAACAAATAGTGTGCGACGTACACCCCACCATTCCACAACAGACATGTCCTCTGGTAGAATATCAGATGTATTGAGATACCATTGGAATTTGGCCAACCAAGGCCATGATGGATCAGCTGAGGTGTCCTCATCATCAGATTTATCAGAGTCAGTATCTTACATGCAAAGAAGGCCATTGGTCTTCTGTTTCTTTCATGGGGGGTGCATCATGTTCCCACCAGCACACTCCTCATTCAGTAACTCATAACGCTCCTTGAACTAAATAATACAATTGAAAATTGGATCATAAACACAGTAGAACTCAACTTACAATAATTTTTGCAAATATGAGGACCTCATCTTGCAGATTGTCATCCCAATGTTTCTTGAAATAATTCATCTTTTTTGTAGGATGTAATACTACCAGTGAGGGTCAATTGTCATTAGTATTATGCTCATGAACATGTCTGATAGCTTACACATTGCAAAAACATGTGCATCAGAATCAGAAGTCTTCTTGTAGTAGTCATTAAGTTTTTCACAGGCAGCATTCAATGCCGGGTGAAAAGCAATATACTTTAATTTATTAGAGCAGCTGTTCCATGCAGTGTGGAGTGACTTGATGGAAGGAATGGCATTGAAAAGTGTTGGAACACAAGCTGAGGAGAATGCCTGTTGAGCCTTATCAGCATGCTGTACACAGAAATCCATTAGTTAGCAAGCCACCATAAAATATTAATTGACTTACACTTAACAAAGAGTAGAACATTCCGACTCTCCCCCATTCATTGGCACTAAGGCTGAGTGCATCAATCTTCCTGTGCTTATCGGGTGTCTCTGCCTTAGCACCTAGCACATAAACAAACATATCCACATACTGTAGCACTGATAAGAATTGATGATTGTCTATATAGTAAAGTCATATTACTCACTGGGCATAGTGACTCTGCATGATTTAACATTACGTAAGACAAACCCCATTGGACTTTCATGTTGGGAAGCAACTGGAGAGGTTTTGTTACACTGTCTTTCTGCTGGATTATCTTGAACATATCCTTCTGCTGAGATGATGAACACTCCTACAAAAAGTGAAAAAAATGAAATATAAATCAGCAAGCACATACTTTAACTATAATAGCCCATATGAGGAGGTCTTTACACTGAGCCACATAACCCTTGCGGACTCCGCGCGGACACACGGACTCCGTACGGACTCCGCACAGATTTATTTGGCAGGGGGCCCTGCCAAGTGCTAGTCCGTGTCCGCGCTTAGTCTGCATCAATCTGCATCAATCCGCACGGACACATGGACTAGCACGGACGGACTGCCTGTTGAGTCCGCGCGGTCCGTGCGCGGACACTTACAAATATACTTACTAATCAGATTACTAATGTTTTTTGTTTACTCAAATATATGTTTATTTGTCATAATATGATGGGATGAAAAATTTACCTTCAACTTGGTTCGAACGCGCACACATGCTAAGCTTACGTAAATTCGTAGGCGTTCAATTCCGTTAGACAAAGGGGTCATTCCTGGTATCAGGATAGCCGGCTCCAAGACCAACAACAAGGTCACATGGTCTTGAGGCACGTGCTACGGACACCGTTGCCACGCCTTCGTTGATTATCATCTTCTCATCATCACTGACCACATCCAACAGCGCCCAACCAGCAGCCGCCAACGCCAACGCCAACCAAGAACAACAACGACCGCTCCAATGCCACCCGCCACCCGCTCCAACGACCCCACCACCCGCAGCGGCTTACGCCGTTCCTCACCACTGCCCTTGAAAACTTGCAAGCGCGCCTTATCGAGCGCTGAGGACGCCTCCACTGCAGCCAAGAAGCCCAAACCGAAACCCAAGGCCCAATTACCCGAGGCACCCACAGAACCTGAGGCACTCGCAGAACCCGAGGCACCCGTAGGATCTGGGGAAGCACAAACAACCAAGGACGACGCTCCAAATGACGAGGCCCAAGGAAGTCAGGCGAAGGGTGGGAGGGGGCGTGGGGCGAGGGGGCAACGAGGCAAGGGTGCCCCGAGGGGCAAGGGGAGGTGAGTCGGGTTGACGTCACTCACCTACGCACTAACCACACAGCATGCCCCTCCCCAGGAAAACCTCAGGATCTTGAGACGAGGAGGACGCCGCTATCAATGCCCAGGGTGCCCCAGTGCACCTTACAGCGTAAGTCCCCCCCCTCGCATTCATTTTATGTCTTAATATTTTGATTTAAGGGCTGAGCGCGCGCTCAACACAGGAACAACGAGCATCGCACCCCCACCTCGTGCAAGGACGGTTAGTACCACCACTAACCCAGTGCCCCTGACTCCTACCCAACCTGGTACCATGCCAGACGCCCAAACCGCCGCCACCCCAACCACCACCACCACCCGTACCCCAGGTACTGCGACGCTCGACGCACGAACCCCCGCCACTCCCGCCACCACCACCCATATCCCAGCTCCAGCCACCACCACCCGTACCCCGGGTACTGCGACACTCGACGCACGAACCCCCGCCACCACCACCACCCGTATCCCTGGTACTGCAACGCTCGACGCACGAACCACCGCCACCACCGCCCGTACCCAACCAAGCACCGCGCCGGATGCACAAACTACCACGACCACCAACCCTGTGCCCCCACCTCGCGCACGGCCACTCACCACACCCCTACCAGTGCAAGTAACACGAACGACAACCGGGCGTCTGCGATGCTTGGACATCAAGACCATACCTGAAGAAGAAGACGAGGATGACAACGACAACGGCGAAGACAGCACCAGCAGCAGTGGCACCAACAATGAAGACAAGGACAAAGACAAAGACTACGACGAGGACGAGGATGAGGACAAAGACAAGGACAAGGAGGACAA
>MU150394.1:11749-54163 GCA_015584075.1 Collybia nuda | reverse complement strand
AATCTAGATAAGATATGATTGTGGAGTAATTGATAGATTATGGAGTAATGATGCAATGTGGAGCGGAGTAGCCAGTGTGGTGCATTTGCATTGCATATCCTTAAGGAAAATAGTAGTCACATGCCTTAAGAAAGGTTCGTGTGGTAATGTGATATGAATCAATTAATCAATGAATCAGTCTAAAATCTCAAATCCTGGAATTATAGAGAACGAGTCTTTAGTAAACTAAAGAACTCGTAACTTGAATTTGAATTTATATGTGCATCCTGCCTTCACCTTTGTGTTAACATCTATGTCACACAGTGATGTGCAGGCCCAGCTTGGCCTGTAAGCTATGGTTTAATGTAAGGGCAACCTGTATAGGGTCAAGTTGGACAGAGAGTACAAGGGGGAAGCAATATACAAGGTAAGGTCAAACCAGGTAGGTGTAAGGGCAACCTTACTTGCGAGGCATTCAGCAGCAAGTGCTGAAGAGCTGTTAGGTTTGTGCTGAGTTGTTTCAACATGTGTAAGTGAGTACTGATGTAAGGGGAATGCCCATTTTCAATGTTGCACTTCGACATTGTACAACATTATAATTGCAGATTGGAAATTGTAATTGCAAGACAAGATCATGATTGTAAATCATTGTACAAGTCACTGATCACAAGCCCTATGCTAATGATTATAAATCAAAGTCATAGATTGAAAATTGGAGCTGCCGGACAAAACCTACACCTTGTATTTAAGATTGCACATTGCAAACCCGACATCATCCAATATGTACCACACTTGTCAAAATTGTGTATGATCACTATGCAAAGATACCTATTGCATCAACAAACCTATGTGTGACCCTGAGTAATGTGGCAACAATAGGAGTACATACTAAGCATTGTGTAGAACTAGGTATATAGTGGCCCCACCTTGGTAGGGAATACCCAGATTGGTCTCTCAGGATCTCCCCTACTGTAAGGGGGAGTGTTGTATGAGAGGCTTACTAGGGGAGGGCGATATGCACGTCAGGTTTGACCATGCAGGGAAGGGGGCACCTAGAACCAAGTGTACTTAGTCACCATAAATAACCCGGATCCTAGTGTATTGCAAAGGTACCGACCACTATGTGGAAGGCGCCATTATATAGGTACATCAGAAGGATTATCTATGGAGAGAGTCCGGAAGCCTATATGAGCCCGCTAGGACTTTACAACGATCTACATGTAAGGTATCAGCAAGGAGGAATTCTACTATCTGCAAGAGGGGTAAGGGAGGTGTCATAAGGACGTAGGGGGTATGCCGATGATACTCCAGGCAGACAATGTCAGTATGATCCATGTATACATACTACAATGATTATCCAAATAACTAGATGTGGATTGTTAAGCTAGAATGCTCGTCGTGTGTTCAAACGTTAAGTCAGCTTCAGTCTTACGTCAGCTCTTCAGCTAAGGCGCAAGTTGTAGACTCCCTGATATGAAGGTAGAGCCTAAGTTGTTTAAGGTCTATGATACGTCACCCCCTTCTTAGGCAAGTGAGATTGAGTTTGCGTCAAGTCAAGTAAGAGTTAAGAGCGTTGTATTAGCTAGGTCAAGCTGAAGACTATCTAAGCTAAACGACGGCTATATATACAAAGTCCAAATGAGATGAGTAAGCGTAAATGAGTAATCAAATGAGTCAGCGATGAGTAAGCGTATGATGAGGGAATTACGCTACTGGGTATATGACTAAGATGATGACTACGCGTGTGAACATATGGATGTAAATAGAATAAGGTGTCATATGTAGATAGTCAGATGATAATATGTCATATGGTAAAGAATGAAAAAGCGTGACATGGATCGTCCAAGCGATCCCCTTACACCTACCAGATGAGTAGTTCAGACTTGTATTATAAGCAATTGTAAGGGCAACCTTACTAAGTGAGGCATGCATGAGTGTGAGCCTAATTATGCAAGCTAATTATGTGAAGCTGAGATGCAATTTGCCAGTGCATAGGCCAAGTGCAGGGTGTGAGGGTGGGGCAAAGGCAAAAGGCAAAGGGTGAAGCAGAAGTGAAGGCAAAGACAAGTGGAACCCAGTCAGCCTTGGACTAGTAGGGGAAATCCTAAGAGAACAATCTAGGGATTCCCTACTGAGGTGTGGTGTCTATATACCTATTCTACACAATAGCTAACTATGCCACATTGTTCAGGGTTATATGATAGGGTTGTTGCAACAATGTGAGATGTGCACACATAATGCAAGGTGTGTTCAAGAAGTGTGCCTTAGGATGGGCAAGGTTTGTTGTGCAGCTGTGCAAAGTAGTGCATGAGAAAGCCAATGCACAAGAAAACCAATGCACAAGAAAACCAATGTGCAAGAGGGAAAAGGGGTGGTCCCCTTCCAGCAATAAACTCAGGATCTCCCCTACCAGCTGGAAGTCAGCTGACATGTGATTGTGCATGCTCTGACTTAGGGTTTCCCTGACAACTGAATGGTGAGTGATGTATTGAATGCCAATGATGCACTGAACAGCAAGCAATGTAATGAATGGCAGGTGATGTGCTAAATGGCAATCAATCAGACAAGTGAGTATTCACTGGAGTGAATCACCAATGTAGACATGGTGACTTGGTGACTGATGTGATGGAACTAGTAAGAGAAATTTTAAGAGAAGAATCTGAGGATTCCTTACTAGGGCTTTGTCTCTATATACTTAAATTATAATAGTGTAAGGGGATAATCCATTTTCAACATCACACCTCAACATCATATGACATTGCAAATCACAGATTGGAGATCATGATTGCAAGATAAGATCATAATTGTAAATTGTTGTACAAGTCACCAATTGCAAGCCCTATGCCAACAATTGCATATTAAAGTCACAGATTGCAAATCAGAGCTGCCAGACAAAACCTACATGACCAGATGGGACAACCATCCTAAGAATAGTTTCCACCATTCTGACATGAGGGTAACTCTGTACTTGCTGTAAGAAATAATAAAATATACATACTTAAGATATCCTGAAACATACTCCAGAGCATTTATCAAACCATGTCATAAGGTATAATTCAATTTTGATATCTGGACAAGGTTAGGATATCCCCTGGACAATGCAAATGAACTCCCAAAATTGTGTCCAAAATGTGTCTGCAAAATTTTTTTCAAAAAAATTGTTTCATGCTGCAAAGATTTTACCATTTGAGTTTTGATCAGTCAACCTCAGGACAAATACAAGTTTGTCCTGATTCAAGCCATGGTTTTTCCCCACAATTTCTCCTGGTTTGTCCTGAGGATAATTCTTGGCTATGCAAAGGAGTTATGTCCAAAATTGGAATATTAAGAACCAGTGCTGCATATAAAAAAAATGCCATATGCAAAATGGTAACTAGGTTCCATCACATAAGTCTCTAACACATTCTGCACCTGCTTGCCTAGGAGAACCACCACTGACATAAAAGTAAGGTTGCCCTTACACTGAGTATGCTATGAGGTCTGTGCATGGTCATCTCTGTCATTGTGAGTCAGTGCTGAGTTTGGACATAAGGCATGTGAGGATGTTCCCCTACAGTAGGGGAGGGGGCACCAGGGACTCAAGGACCATGTCAAAATGAGGAAACCTAATCCTAATGTATTGTGAAGGTGCTGACCACTAGGTGGAAGGCACCACTTATATAGTACATTATCAGAGTAACTATTGGAATAACTATGGAAGGCTATATCAGTCCACTAAGGCTGCACAAAGGTCTGGATGTAAAATACCAGCAGGGAGTTAATCTGCAAACTCATTGCATTGTACACAAAGATCCTATAATGTTGTTGTACCATTCCCCATATTGTAGTGTAGGTATATATAGACACTACACCTCAGCAAGAAATCCTCATATTATTCTCTTGGGATTTCCCTTGCTATGTGAGTAGATAGGTCCGAGTTCTATTTATAGAATGAGGTCTTTCCATTCTGGATGCTTTGAAACCTTAATCCTTGGTAGGATAGATAATTTACACTCATTGAATTGTACATTATCACAGGATTATGACCTTTAGTTCAGAGTTGATTTGCCACAACACTGAGCCATCACACAATGAATTGAGTGAAGGGTTTCTGTATTGTTTGCATGGCTTTGGTGTCTTTGAGAAAAAGTGTTTTAAAACCTAAGCTAGGGTTTCAAGAGTGACCTCCGCGATCACCGAAGCATAATCTGCCAGCCCCTCCACCACGTTCACAAAACATGTTTGCCACATGACAAATATGGACAAACATCGTTTGTTCGTGGGAGCGGTTCGAGGGGATGGTTCTAGGAGTCTGTAGTAAGCACAGTTATTAAGTTGTTTAATATGACTATACACATTGATATGTATACATTTACCCTACTATCATTCCCATGCACCGAGAACACTTTCTAGATACCAAAAAAAAAGGATTGTATACTTGCGGATAGCCAAACTTAGTCAACTCGTCAACTACTTAATATTTAATCTAATTCATAGTCTTCCGTGTTTGACACCTTGATTCGTGCGACTAAGATTTTGTGATGGCTCTCTATTATCCATGTTGACAGTATTAAAACGCGCTCGCCTCAGTGATATGCCCACTTTTCATCCTCCAGTCGCGCAACCACTCCTCCCTCTGCCCATTCCGCACAAATAGCGCTTTATCTACCTTCTTCAATGCCCACTTGATCCACACATTCGGCTTGTTCAGCGCCTTCTCCGTCGAATTAGTGCTCACCGGGAGGGCCCGAACCTTCCCGAGCATTGCCTGAAGATGTGGGACGAGGGCGTTTGCGACCTTAATCGAATCCTTGGAGTTGTGCTTGAAGCATGCTGCGACGAACATTGCGCATGACGCGAGGTCCTGTGCCACGGGGCGTAGGTTGTACGTGTTATAGAGTGCGGAAGTGGTGATTACGGTCTCAATGGGGTGCTCGACGTGGAGTGAATGCATCAGAAGCTGTGCCCCTGGGAGCGTGAGCGGGAGATTGTATTTTGAAAAGTTGCCAAACACCTTAAGTGCAAGGAGGGGGCACGAGAGTTCTTCGCACCGGCCTTTTGGGGTGAAAATTAAATAATGAGTTGAGCAGTGGGAATGGAGCTTGCTGTGGGCGACTCACGAACGAACAACTCGGACAATGCTCCGTCAAACGCGTTCCCTGATTCCTTCCAGCCGGGGAACATTTCTGTTACTTTTGTGAGCTGCTCCTCGTTTGCAGCCAGCCCAACCAGGTTAACCCAAGCGGTCTTCCTCACAAGTGGTATTATCATAGCCGGACGCCTTCCAAGACGTGGCGTGACGAACTCGGATAGTTTATTGAAGCGCTCAAGCCGAGCTTCAGGGGACAGTCTCCTTTTCTTCGAGGCATGTGTTTGAGCTGAATCTGTGATTGAAGTTATAGTCGTTGAAGACGAGCTTTTTGCTTTGAGGGCGGACGTAGATGCGACGGGCGCCGCTGCAGAGGCGTCAGTCTTAATCAGCTCCTCGACTGGGGCATCATCCGCGAAGAGGTCTTCAATCACCACCTGACTCTTCTTTTTCTGAACTATGTGCGTTGTATAGGCCCGCTCGTCAGAAATTATTACACTGAGGGCAAAGCGACTCACCGACTGGTGTGAGATGTATAGTTCTGCTATACCGAGCGTTGCTGGCACATCTGAGGCTCCCGAAAGCCTGCCTGGCTACGAAACTAGCCATCTCGAACCTGTGTCTGGTGAAGCGAAGTTGCGGAGGCTTGAGGTGTTCGGAAATCGGAATGAATTTTCGAGTTGTGTGGTCTTGTTGTGTCTCAAGAACTAAAGCCTGGATTCCCCGCCTTTAACCGAAGTTCAACATTTCCTCCCATCGTCGCCAGCAACGACCCAAGGTCATCCGTAGCTTGCGGTGACTCTGCACTTTTGTTTATTTAACACACCACGTCAGTCAGATGGAGTTCGATCTAGAATTTGTCATGGAATTTTTTTTATGTTAAGAATATTCACCATATGGTGTTACTACCTTTTTTGCACGCATATAGGCAAGTTTTTGCTTTTCCACGAGTCCATAATCACTATCTATATCATTATTTTACTCCCAACAGAGCCCATAGGGTGAATTTCAGGCTTGTAGTACCACGTCTACCCTTGATCAACCTTTATCAATTTCTCTTCCTAACTCAACGATACCCCCTTCAGGGAAGCGACGAATTTGAAATCCCCCAGCCATGAAACTGAGACCAAGGGATCTATGGGCCTCGCTTTGTTATCGAACATTACCCTGGCATCGTAATCGAAGAGCTTATCGACAGCTTATATGCCACACCGACACCATCTGGACATAATTCCTTATGACAGGAAGCCCCATTACTAAGGCTCATGCTGTGGTTCTACGATTGGATTGCGAGTAGGTTCAGCTGTATATTATCCAGAGTGCACAAACCAGGCTACTTCTAAATTGCGTGCTTAAATGCTGATTAAGGAAGGCGCGATCGCGATGCAACAAACTTTTTGAGCAACTTGCACCACCCTTCAGATGTATAAGGTTCGCCGACTTCCCATTCTCATTTCGACACCACACAAAATCTAATCAATGCGTGGTTGCTAGATGGGCGTGTCTATGATCCACTTTTCAAGCCCAATAGAGGCACGAATTGTACCCACTGTAACCACGATCGGAAAAACTATGACACTTCTATTCAATCACAAAATCTCCTATCGTAGTGGCATGGAGTTGAAGAGTCTCTTCTGGTCTTTTTCAAATATCAGCACGACATGCCCTCCTCAAAGGGGACTTTTAGATTCGACATACACGCCACCCCCTTTACATATGAAACACAATCGGAAAGGGCGGTAAACATTAGACATACTGAGCGGATGTATATCTCAGGCGGGGCCAATTCCAAGATAAGAACCATAAAACGCCAGTGATTGGACGATAAATTGGGAACATCGCTGACTCAGCACTTGTGTTATCGTGATTATCGTTTCCTCGCTAGTCGGCTAGCGATATGGGTGACTGCCTAGCCAAAGTGACCTACCAAATTGGATATACGTTTATAAAACTGTCAGACTTTCCAACTTGGTATCCTTTGCTTTTCGCCTAAATTACTAGACAACCAAGTTACTTCTTTCCATTTTCTTCCCGACCCCAAACGTCCTTCAAGATGGTCAACGTTACATATGACGGGTGTAGGCTCGAGTCACACGTCAAATTAATACGCTTCTGACATACCTTATCTTTCAGCTGGTGATCTGACTTGGTTCGACCCCTCTACACAGGAGATTGTTGTTTATAATCTGGGTGATATCGCCTGGACATTAGCGTCCACTGCATTAGTCTGGATCATGATCCCTGGACTTGGGTTCTTCTACTCAGGATTGTTGCGGAGAAAGAACGCACTCTCAATGATTTTCACGAGTATGATGGCTATCGGTGTTGTCTCATTTCAGGTTCGTTCATCTCGTTGCTCGTGAGGAGAAATTCATGGAAAATGTAGCTTATGTATCTTATCAGTGGTTTTTCTGGGGCTACTCTCTTGCATTCAGTGATACGGCAAGCAAGTTTATCGGGGATTTACGTGTGTCACGAGTTCTCTACATGAACCACGCATAATCTTTCCTTGTATAGAATACTTTGGCTTAAAAGGGGTCCTTGCTCAACCTTCGCAGGGAAGCACGCGTATTCCGGCACTCGTATTCTGCGTATATCAGTTAATGTTCGCCGCGATCACGTGAGTTTAATTCATCTTAAAGTGACGCGCCAAACCTTCAATTTTTTTAGTCCAGCCATCGCTATTGGGGCGATTGCTGAACGGGGTCGACTCGGCCCTCTCCTAGTGTTCATCTTCGCATGGTCCACGCTCGTCTATGATCCCATTGCCTGTTGGACGTGGAATCCACAGGGGTGGTCCTTCATTATGGGGGGCCTGGACTTTGCTGGGGGAACACCGGTCCATATCTCATCAGGAACGGCTGCCCTCGCTATCTCCATATATCTCGGGAAGAGACGCGGCTATGGCACCGCACGCCTCGCATATAAACCGCATAATACGACCTACGTTGTTCTGGGCACTGTGCTGCTCTGGTTTGGGTGGTTTGGATTTAATGGCGGGTCAGCTTTATCAGCCAACTTGCGAGCTGCACAGGCTTGCATTGTAACCAATTTGGCGGCAAGCGTCGGTGGGCTTACTTGGATGTTTTGGGTAAGGTGACTATTTATAGACAAGATGTAGTCTGATTTCTCTTTTTTGTGACCAGGATTATCGACTAGAGAGAAAATGGAGTGCAGTCGGGTTTTGTTCTGGCGCTATCGCGGGATTAGTCGCTATCACGCCGGGATCGGGTTTCGTTGGCTCTCGTGAGTTTTCGATAGTCCTTTAGGTTATACATTCTATCTCAAAACTATGATGAATAGCTGCAGCAGTACTTTTCGGTGTACTGGCGGGAACGCTGTGTAACTTTGCAACTCAACTCAAATTTGTCTGCGGTTACGACGATACATTAGATGTGAGTAGTGATTTCCCAAGTTAAATCCCAACTTGATCTCACACTTGTCCTCTATAGATTTTTGCTTCCCATGCCATCGGTGGAATTACAGGCAACATCTTGACCGCTTTCTTCGCACAATCGAGCGTTGCAGGCTTCGATGGAACCACCCAAATTGTGGGAGGCTGGCTCGACCATCACTGGGTTCAACTCGGATACCAAGTCGCGGATTCGGTCGCGGGGCTGAGCTACTCCTTCGTCATGACTGTAGGCCATCGCCTCATCTTAGTTGTTGCACAATTTCAATTCAATTCATTATATAGACACTCATCCTATGGATCATGCACTATATTCCCGGCCTTAGACTACGCGCTCCGGAGCAGGCAGAAATTCTAGGTATCGATGACGCTGAGATGGGGGAGTTTGCGTATGATTATGTCGGTTTGGAGCAGGAAATTGGACACACACTCGATGCGTGTGATGGTTCGCCTAGTGGGGCCCGAGAACCGGAACATCTGAATCATCGCGAGTCGGCAGCTACGACTGTGACTGTGACGGGGGATAATCAGGAAAAGCCGGCGGGGCCTTCGTGATAGATTATTTGTTTATTTGGCTTCCATACAGAATAGGGCGTCGTTGTCACTTAATTTCCTGCTTCAGCTCTTCAGCTTATTTCCAACTGCCCTTGATTTTTATCGCAAGGTGACCATCTGTTCTCACAAGACTCGGGCGAACCCCTACAGGCTCATTCGCTAAGAATTTGTTGTACCCATTACTATTGGTTGGTGTGGGCCAGTGGTGTAGAGCTTGTGCAATGGCAAGGCTCTTCATTATATTAGTGTCGTAGCCGAACACGAGTGCCGGAGAAGGAATGGGATAAAGAAACTAAGGTAATGGAAATACAAAAGAAATACAAAAATCAAAGGAAATAAAGTCGAGGCAATGGTGGCCTACTATGTGGGTTATGATATATAAGAACAACAATGACCTGAACGGCCGTAAAATGTCCAAGCGCACGAGCGCCTGTTATTCAATGAGGCTCCCCGGTGAGTACTAAGCCCGAACCGCAATAGTTTGTTGAGCGTCGGGTTCGGGCTTCGGCTCCGCAATTTGTGGCAAATGTGAGCTCATCTGGAGCCACTTTTCCACCTCAGCCGTTGTAACATGAGGCCCGAATATGGTGAAAAGAAACAGATCAACAAAGTCCTTTGAGAGGCTATCCGGACCAATGTGAGTTACACCATAGTTACACCATAGAGCAATGGTAATCTTGAATCGAAGACTGCTAGTTGAAGCGTGGGGGCGCATCAAGAGTATTGATGCTGCGTAGAGTACAACTTCGTCTGTTGACTTTTTGCGAGAAAATCGCTCTAGGGGGGTCGGTGAGCGGCATCAATTAAAGGAGTCATAGGAAATCACCACATACTATCTATGATCAGTCGCGATAAAAGCTCATATAACTCGTCAGGGTATACTCCAACGGCCTTGGAGCCGATGAGAGGTTCAATCATACGGATACCTACGTCCTTTCGTACTGTAGAGTCGTGTGAACAGGTCGTTCTACAGATTGAGAAGAATAACAAACCAATATCGTCGATTGCGAGCGAAGATACTAATTCGGTCACGGGGCCTCTGAGGTTACTAGAACTTGTCTTGAGGAGATCCATGACTTCGGGTATGATTATTGTAATCTTGTTTCGGAAAGTACCTGAAAGCGATGTGATGCCAAAAATAAGATGAAATGTAACAGGACATACCTTTTTCAGCAAGGTTCGCAAGTGAGCGAATCCCCGCGGCACGAACATTATCATCTTTGCCTTCAAGCGCCAAGTGAATGATATCGGGAATTGTAGACTGGATAAACTGCCGGAGTAGTAGATGTTCTACCAAGCCATTTAGTAGTGTAGGCGAAATGAGGTACGGCGAGGCCATACCTTTCCCTTTGCTATATTTCTTCAGGACACCAATAAACTCGGCGGCTGTGACCTGCTCGAGCCACGAACTTTCCTTAAGCATTGGTTTAAGAGTGCGTTCTAACTGTCTTGCTATAAAACTTGTATTTATGGCTGTAGTAACAGTTAAACAAAAATCGAGAAAATATATTCGGTAAGACAACCCACGATGTTCTGCGGCAAAATTTATTAATAATTCAATCGTCTGTCGAATTTCATGCCCTCCGGGATTGATCGATATAGCAGCCAAAGGTACAGCCAAAATAATGGTATCTCCGACACATTCTCTGTCATCTTCATCGTCTTCAGTCTCTGAGCCTGAGGAGCGCAGAATGTTTAGATCAAAGGATACATGAATTGACCAAACATACTGGGGCTCTGAAGGTTCTTCAACAACTCCTCTGCAATCCCCCGGACATCATCGTCGTCGTCTTTCATGGCTACTCTGAGAACCCGCTGCATCGTGGACTTTACCACACCGTAGAAAATAGCTGGAAGAAAAGAAAAGACATGAGTGTGAGAACGGTATTCAATATGCTATACTGACAATCTAGGGGAAGTATGCCTAGTGTCTTAAGCGCACAGGCACGAAGTTCCCGATCCGACGCAGACAACTTTGAATTGAGGTTCTTTGACAGAGCTAATTCAATGTTGACGTCTGGAAGCTTATCTGAGAAGGAGTATTATAAATTAGATATATGTGTAGAAGTAAAAACAACACACCACCCCTCTCGGCCGAATTGAGGTCCTTTAACAGGGCTGAAATAGTCGTATCTCGAAGCTTCCCTAAATCGAAGGACAAAAGTCAGGTTGAGATGCTAATAACCGATAATTTTGACTTACTGTCTGAATCTGGCGCTAAATTGGCCTTTGATAAGATACTTAGCGCTTTTACTCCGCTCATACAGACATTGTCTTCGCCATCTATGACCGTTTTGTTAAGTTTCGGGATTGCTAACAGGACGTTATGCCAGAAATCAGCTGCCGGAAAAAAGTAATGAGTTCTTCGTTGAAAGAAAGTATCACAAAGACATACGACTGTTTGCAAGTGTGACTAACGAATCGATCCAGGCTGTACGAACTTTCCAATGGGGGTCCTCGGATGCAGATTCGAGGCCTTTTGGTAGTGCTGACTTGATGGCATCTCGCATCGTTGTGCTGGTCATTTGAAAAGTTTCTGGAAGCGGGTTGATTAGCCTACTACATTATATTCAATAAGTGTAACCAACTATTCGCTAAAGCAACTAGCGACTTTACTCCGGCAACACGTGCATCTTCCTCCGTGTCCTCCGCAACCATTTTAACAAGTTTAGATATTCCTTCTTTGATAGAATTTTGAAAATCGGCTGAGTATAAATAAAATAGTTGTAACTTATTTGTAAAACAGATTGAATAACAGACACATACGGATTTGAACAAGAACAGGGAGAGTTTCAGCCCATGCGATCCGCAAGGCTAGGTTATCCCCTTTCCAACAGGAGCTGATTATTTTTATCAACTCGTTCTTGACGGAGTCTCGAAAAATATCTGGAAAAATGAAAAGTTTAGGAATCAAGTGAGGTTCCTGATACGCTACACAAATATACCAATTTGGGCTACGGAAGCTAATGAACTTATTCCAGTGGCACGAACACCGTCATCTTGGACATCAGATGCCATTTCAATGAGTTTTGGAAGTGCAGACTCGACCGAAGAGTGGAAAACAGCTAGGGAAGAGAGATGGAATAATGCCGTGGCACGGTTATTGTTGAAACGTACAGTCCTTGGCCAGTATCACTAGCATCTCACACCAGGCAATACGAACTTGTGAATGGGTATCCCCCGGTGCCGAATCAAGGATTTCGGGCACGAGTTTCCTGATAATGTCTCGGAACGTGTCTGGGAGAACATAAGATCAATATCAAAGGGGACAGGGTTCAACGCACCATCCTGCACTAGAGAGCTCACTAAATTCACTGCAGCCGTTCTAACATCACCATTTTTGTTCTTAATGGCCTTTTCCACAATGTTTGGCATTTCCCATTGTATGGCCTTTCGAAATTGAACTGAAAAGACGCATTCGCGGACCAGGGGAATAAAGAGGAGGTCGTGACGGCTCACGATATTTCTCAGACATATTGAGAACATGAATAAGAGCCCACTGATCGGATTTACTGGACTCTGATTCCAGGTTCTCCATTGACGGTACGTTAACGGAGTCTTGAGAGAGGGCTTTCAACAAGAGGGGCTTCAAAAATAATGTTTAAATTAACGAACCAATGCCTTGTACAATGGCGACAATTGATGTTTTCCCGGCTGTGCGGGTTTCATCCAATTTGTCGTGAACCACCATACCAAAAAGTTCTTGAAACATGACTTCAAATGTATCTTGAATATTGACTAAAAAAAATTAAAGCATGCAGGGAAGACTCAAGACATGTAGGACTCCGCACGTTTATTAATTAGTTTTCCAAGAGAATTGATTATATGGCTACGCGTTTCCGGTTCTAGAATATTTACTGCTTCCTTGATGTCGTTCGAAATTTGCTGTTTAATTGAATCTTGGAATTTTTCTAGAAAAACGTTGAAAAAATGGTCGGGGATATAAATGATCTTGGCCCACCATCCCCCACCACTAGAGAAGTTAACGCATCCGTCCCCACGAGCTTGTCGAGACGGGCCACGCGAGCTTCCAAAGGGCCTCGGTGTATTCTTTCCGTTAACAAAGACTTGACGATTTTTCTGATTTCTTCTACAAAAGATGATGATTAGAGTGTGATTACCGTACTGTTACTGAGACGCACCATCTTGCGCTATGGACTCCACCGCTTTCATTCCAGCTTCACGAATATTTTTATTCCGGCTACGGACCCCCAGATTGATGAAATCATCTATCAGCTTCTCCAGTTTCCCAGCAGAATTTTTAAACATTGATTGGAATTCGGCTAATCAAGATAAAACACAGGGCAAATACCAGAAAGTATTGTAAAAACCTACTTTGTTGAACAAACATTGCTATATTGTTGATAACAAAGAGGCGGGGCGACGATCCCGAAGCGCCCAACGCCAAACGTAGGCTATCCGGTAGCACCTCCCTAACACGATCTTGGAGCTTCCCTGGGAGCGAAAGCAAAGATCAGATCTAAAACATACCACTAGACTCAACACACCATTCTCGACCAGCTTCATTAGCACTTTTTTCCCTTTAGCACGGATTTTTTTCTTGGAATCATTCACTACCGCGTAAACCAGGTCAGGTATCGCTAATTCGACGGCATGCTCAAAATTGCCTGAAATAAAATGCTGTTATCAAAGAAATTCAGGAGAGAAGAAATAACAGACGATCAATAACAAGTATCTTAAGCATATTGACTGCATGAATACGGATTTTTGGGTTCTGATTTTTCAACCAGGAGCCAAGACCGCCTATAATTGTAACGTCCCAAAGATCAGCTAGATATAATATCACGGTTAGTAATGAGGGCCAATTATGCAAGAGAGTGAAACCTCGTACAACTTGCAGCAGCAGACGACGAAGACTTGGCCAAAGTCTCAAGTAATGACGCTTCCCATTCACTTGCTGTGTTCATATGAGCTTTTTTTTTTGGAGTAACAAAGGTGAGGCTGACCGATTGTTTTAAAAAGCTGTGTAAGATATTGCCGTCCACGTTCCTTCACCTCATCTTGCGTCCCCTTCTCGATTCCCGCCGCCCACTCACTCTTTGGTCTGGTTTCTGCTACGATATCTGGAGTGCATATCAGTATGGGTCCTACTAGGGGTGATGCGAGATTCGTACTTTTTGCCATGTATAAGGCGATACTAAGAGCGCTGACTTTCCGGAGTCTTTCCTGGCCCTGGGCAACAAGTCCGCGACATGCTGCCATTGCAAATTCTCCTCTGTGATCTGGGGGCATATCACGCACTATTGTTTCCCAAGGCTGTTCTTCCATCTCGCTGACTGCATAGTCCCTACCACAAGGGATCATAATAAGCGTCCGGGCAGTAAATGCTAGTGCCCTTATTTCTTCTGGAAAAACGTTCCATCGATTTAGGGGATTAGGCAAATCGAGAAACCTCCCAAGCATCCCAGAAAGTTCAGCGGGTCTTGATCTCTCGAGGTGATTCACAAAACCCAATAGTGAGCGGAGGTGGCTGCATAGGATCTCGTACCGGGAATGGCGCTCCAGACCGAATGTGATAGATTGAAGAAATCGTTCACATAAAATATCCGGAACTCCCCATTTGGTATAGTTCTCCCAACACGCATCATCGGGCTTTCTTCGAGTGAACTCTGTAAGAGCTTCGTCCACGTTGGAAGGTTTTGTGGGATGGGTCAGCATTTTCGTCCAGATTCCTGGTTCTGGCTCTCTTTCATCAGGTCTAATGGTTTGGATACTCTTGGATGTGTCTGGCGGAGGACCATGCCATAACCAAAGCAAGCCGGATAATAAATCAGAAAGGGGTGTGTATAAAGGGCACCCAGGGAAAAATATGGGAAGAAGTGTGATAATTCCATAAAATACGACTCCTGATATCACCAGAGCCAGGACGATCCATCCAATTGTCTGGTTATCGCCCAAGGACTGGATCCCGAAGCCTATCGAGAACAGAAAAAGAGCAACTTGGATCAGAAGTGGAGCAGCTGTAATCATTTGTGCGAGATACCAGCGCTTGGCCTGGTGGTCACTATTCCATCGTCGGCGCGCATCTTTCAACTCTTGTCCCTGAACGGCTGGCGCAAATTCTACCAGCCAAGATTTTGCCAAGACACCAATAATCGCGCTAATTAAAGTGATCATGAGGCTTGCAAACCACAAGCCATTTATCCACAGAGACGAAGTGGATGGTTTGAATATATCCTGGGGAACGGCTTCGTTTCTGAGGGCGTTACGGATCTCGGTCAACAGGACCTGCTGTGGATCTGGCTGAAGGCCTTGTCGGCTGTCAATGACGAAAGAAGCCACGATCCCAGCAAATAGACCAGCCTATGGGATTTGTTAGTATTATTTTTTATTCCGAGGTATTTAAACCCACAAATAATAGGAGAGACTCAAGACTATTATTTAATACCTCAACGAGCTCTTTAGCTTCCTTCTCGGCCTCCTCAAGATAAAGTGACCAGATCTTCGCATTGGACCTACTGTCGTGGGATTTTTCGTCGGCGCTTTTTGTTTGAGTTGTTGTGCTTTGACTGTTTGCTTCGCCCCCTGGACCCAATCTGGATTTGAATGAGGAGGGAGAAGCGACGGATGGCGAGCTGTTAGCCTTCTCGGCGTTATCTGCGTTTGGCGCATACTGTAATCATATTGTGAGTTATCTGGGGTTTATGGTGGGGAATACCCACCCCTTCCTTTTCTTGATCCATCTGGGCGTTGAATGAGAAGGTTCTGTCGAGGGACGCTCCAATGTCAAAACATAATATATGCGCAAGTCTGCAGGGCGCTTATGCTTTGCTTCGAAATACTTGATTGACATATGGCTTGATACAGAATAATTAAATCAAGGTAGAACCGAAGTAAGAATCATACCTGGGAGAACGGGTCATTATAATAGATTTTATTGATCTATTGTATTCAATAGAAATTCCTTATAGTGATCATTGATAGGGGTCAAGCACGCAGCATTACCTATGGGCTGATCTCCCTCGTCACGTCGTAGGTCCTTGCCATCGTTGTGGAAGAGGAACCCAATGTCGGTACATGGCAATGAGATCAAGGGTGGCCATGTATTGAAGGGTACCACTTCGTGGTACTGTAGGGTACAACAGGGAACCATGTTCTGTAGGTTCACATTTTTTTTACTCCAAATTGAAGCCTTCCCTAAAACACAGCGAGATCCGTTAAGGGTGGAGTGACCCAGATTCGTGTTACGAGTTGGGCATGCGTTTCGAAATTAGTCGTGTGCCTCATCATTGTATGGGAGCTTCTTTGTACTGCTCCACCAGCGGCATGCCCACACCGCTTCTACCAATCCAAGCTGTCGTTATAGAGTGGAATTGCAGAGTTTTCCCAGGATCTAGGGGTACTGATTTGCTCCATTTGGTATCAAAATTCCGGAGAACATCATATCGTGCCCTGCTCGAGGTCTTGATAATGATAAAAATACAAAACATCAATAGGTTGAGACTGCACAGATACAATGGAGGAATGTTGAATGCGTTGAATATTCGCCATAAGCCTGTCTAAATCAACACTCAGGTCTTGTAACATGTAGTTTTGATTTGACTTATCGTTTGGAAAGGAGTGGGAGCTACAGGACAATGCGGCATAAACAAGGCCAACTACTTCCGGGAAAGTCCGGGCGTCGCACGTGCTTCCCAATTCTTCTTTCTTTGTCCTTCAGTCCACTTCATTCGCTGAGTTTCTCCTCCTAGATTCATGAGTAACTAGTAACTGGTCACTTCTATCCAATTTTCTTCTCGACACCACTAATTTTTCTTCTCGGCGCTGAACATTGTCTACAAATAGGTTCTAAAGTTATGTGTTAGGTCTACATCTAACTCGCCCCATTTTTCGGCTGAGATCTTGGGTATCGGCAACCAGCTTGAATATAAATAGGCTAAATTTCTTTTCGGCTCTCGAGTTCCTTCAACCTCTTCAAAATTGAGCGAAAACCCTTGCATTGGCCTATACTTGCAGTCACATTATGTAAAATTTTGGATTCTCGTTTCGTCTGGTCTGGAAGTGGTTTGGTGAAGATATTCCACGCTGTACAAGAAACATACATCGTCTCATGCAGTGAGGGGTCATTTTCTAGGCTACCTACTTATAAAAGTTTGATTGAACTTATCAATCATGACAGTGTGGTTCAAACATGTATTTTGAGCTGATGTCCCTTACCAAATGCGCGACCTTGCCGTGGTTGATTTAGACGCTCAGCGCTCAGCGCTCAGCACCGGGTGCACATGGATATATGTTCAACCGGTCGAGCTTCCATGCACTGTCTGGGTTTGACATGAAGAATGCGATTTGACAGACTCCTTCCCCTCGAAGCCTTCGCGGCTGTAATTTATTTCCCAGCACGGGCGATAATGCACCAGGCATACACTTTGAGTTATTTTCTTCATCATGCGTTAAAATTATGCGGTGGTTGACATAGACGCCCGGCATCGGCACATGAAGCATTTCTAATTAAGCTTTCCATGCATTGTCAACGAGGTATTAATATGTGTGTGACGTAGAGTCTCCGTAAGTCCTCTCCACATGAAGGGCTTATACGGAGAGCCACTATGCTTAATCGCGTTTAGATGAGTTTGTATTTAGACTACAGGGTCTCTGCGAGTAGCCATTCATTTGTTGTATGCGTGTCCGCAATATCTCCAACAGGCGATCAAGAGAACTACATATACTCTCCACTTCTTCCAAGTTTATGGAGTCAAGTTTCCACACTTATCGTCTATTGGCACCTTTACTCCCAATAATAAATTGTCTCGATAAACAGAAAATTAGAAAATAGTCACAGGGAAAATACCGCATCTGATGACAATAGTACAGCAGTTAATTGGCAGTCTACGCTTTGTCGGCTATAGCGAGGTAATGGTTGAAGTTAAAGCGTTAATGTGATCAGGAAAGGTGGGCCAAGACAAGCCATTTAGGACTGGTATGTCACTTTTCGCCTCGATACTAGCGAAGGCATGTGTTGATCCATAGTTCCCCACCCCCTTGCGAAAGTCTTAGAAAAAATCGTCGTCATCCCAAGCCATTCGGTGCCAGCCAGCGTACATTCAAGAAAAAAAAAAAGATGGTGACATGTTGCGTGCACCCCTCATACAAATACAAATATTTCATCTCAACGTAGTTGTTTTCATTTAGCAGCCGCAGCCAGATGCCCTGATATCGCTTCCTTCATCGCATCCATATCCGAGGTAACATTAATCTGCTCGGCCACCGTCAGCAAACCTCTAAAGTACCCCCGGTAACGAGGCAAGCGCACCATATCGAAACCCTCCGCGGCGCGTTTGGCCGCCTGTGCCCCCGAGATGCAGTAAATCGCACTGACAAAAAAACAAAATTAACGCTGAATAAAACCTAAAAAAACCATCATTCTGACCATTTCTTCCCAGCAGCGTGTGAAGCTTCAAGAATCCGTTGGATCACTTTCTCTACTTCCGGATGCGGGTCAGGCGAAGGCGTGGGGAACCCAAGGTTTATAGAAAGGTCATACGGCCCGATAAACAGGACATCTAGCAGCGGCGGGCTCATCATCAACCTTTACTAATCCAATCCGGCACCGATGGACCCACCGATTCCTTCCACGGCCGCGATCTGCTCAAGGTTCTGTACGGCCTCCTGGTTTTCGATCTGGATCATCACAGACACGGTATCATTCGCCGTCGCCAGGTATTGCGGGACAGTCAATCCCCAGTTGCCCTGCGTGAACGGACTCCCAAATCCCCGTCGACCAGCCGGGGGGAATTTACTATCCATCACGATTTCTTTAGCCTTCTCCGGCGTCGAGACCTGTCGAGGACTTTAGTAAAAACGAGATATGAACAAACGAACAAAGGGAAGTAATCCATACCATGGGGACAAGCACCCCCCTCGCCCCCGCGTCCAACGCATACTTGATCTGCCAGCTCGTGCTCCCCGACACGCCCGTAGCCGGGATCCGCACAATGGCGCTCGGGCCCCCCTGCGGCGCCGCGCTATGGATCGTGGCGATGCTCTCGGCCGCACCGGGGACCAGCGGTATCAGCCCGTGCTCGCAATCGATCATCAGCCAGGAGAGGTGCGGGCTGGCTTGGGCGGCGGTGCGGACGTGGAACAGCCCGCCTGTGGTGAGCCATGCGCCGAACGCGGGTTTCTTGGCTTTGAATGCTGCTAGGAGAGGGTTGGCTGCCATTTGAGTTGTGCAATTGATACTATGTTGGTTGTTGCTCGGGGAGGTGGCAGGTGCGATGGAGATCCTGGAATGATTTTTGATGAGAATTAGAAGTCAGGGGGTTTTCTTTTTTGTTTTTGTTTTTTTGTTTTTTGTTTTTCGCACCGGGGGTCCGGCTCTCGGCCGTGTGCTTAACCTATGTTTTCGTTTTGAACCTGAGAAATCCTTCGTACTCCCGCACCAAAACTACGTTCCAACCACTGATCGACATATTTCGAAGACGCCCGCAAAATTGTTTGAAGCGTGGGGCCTGGAACCTAAAAACACCGAGCATAGAACATGGAGCGCCGGGAGCCATCCTGACCTATCGTTGTCAAGAATAGCGTAGCAATATCATAACTCTAGGCTTCGTGAATGGAGGATGGATATTTCACAACGAAAGAATAGGGCAATCCATGCGGACGTCGTAGACCGTGGTGAAGCGTTGCCTGGCATGAGTCACGTGTTGACCAGCTCTCGATTTCATTTTCGGATTATGTATGGCTTCTCATGATCACTGGCAATAACACGAAATCGCAATCGACCCTCACATTAACTTCAGACTCGGACATGGTTAGTATTGTACTGATATGTCTGCTCGTCCCGCCACAGGGCTCGTGGTGTGTAAGGATGTAAATGTACATTCTGGACTTTCCCGATCGCGACACTGCAGAACAAAAAAACAACCTGATTCGCGGCAGCGTGCTGTTCACCCCCCCCCGTCGACATTCAGGTCAACTGCCATACTGGTAGCGCCGAGCTACAGGCGAAACCGATACCCCAAGTGAGGCCCGACGACCTACGGCAGGACACTTGAGGCTGGCGCGAGGTTCATATAAATCTCTAACTTGGCGGTCCCGTCCTCTGACTAAATGACATATCAACAATCACATCAACGACCGTAGTCTCCAATCCAAATCTACTCCGACTCCGGCGAATTAAGGGGGCACATACTTCGAGCTGTCTGTACTATTCCACGAAGACCCCAACGCGAACACTGAATACCGGGGGACCACCCACACCCACCACCTGGTGCCTATTTTATCAAGGTCCCTCTGGGAAGGGCGAACACGCTGACCAGTACCAGGCGTGCGTCGCGGCACGGCTCGTTGGCGTATGATGATGATGATGATGACGGGACCCTACTCACTTGCCCCGCCTCCAAAACCCACCCATATTCCCCATCGCAAACTCGAGGCTGGAAGTCAGGGGGGTGACACAATCACGATTGATATAGGGATAATCTTCGTCGGCGGGCCTCTCCCAACACAATACTCAAGCCCCGGCCGCCCCCCTCCTCCTCCGGCCACCGCCAAGGAGCTGGGGGTGGGGGGACAGGATTGGGCTACGTGTCGAGAGGAAGGGGAGTGGGGGTTGGGTGAGGAGGAGGTTGGGTGTGTAGTCGTGGGTTCGACTGTATTTATACGACGTGTTACTATTCTTTGCTTGCATTAAGATTTATTACCACCGAGATAAGATCATCCGCAATAATAATACACAAGCCCTGATCTAAATCAGCCACGCGGCGCGCGAAAAAAAGGAAAAAAAAAAAAAAAGAAGCACGAGCACCACGACCCTGACGCGTTCTTCGAAATTCGAGTTCGACTTTTGAGTTCTCTTTTTTCCCTCTCAAGTCACCTCTCCACCCGACCCAATTTCAATGCGCAGACAATGGGCCACATATGCACCTCCCTCTTCTCCCCCGACCCACAGCCTCCCGCTCCCATCCGGGTACCCCCCACCGCGCCACTCCCAGTCCCAGTCCCAGTCCCAGTCCCAGTCCCAAGTCCAACTCCAAACTCGGCGCGTCCGCAAAACACTCCGCGCCTTCTGCTCGCCACGGCGCCTGACAACAACGCTGCGCCGGACATGCTACGCGCTCGCGCTCATCCTGCTTCTGTACGCGCTCTGGATCGTGTCGAAGGGGGTCCCACCGGCTTACGAGGGGGTGCGCGCGTACGAGCGCGCGCTGCCCCAGCACAACCTGACCCGGGCGCTGGAGGGGGGGACGTTGTATTTGAGAGTCGCGGGACAAGTCTCGGGACGGGGGTTCAATAACGTCCTTCAAGAAACGTACGTCTCCTCCTGCCCCCCGGCCATAAGAACCATAAGATTAGAAAATTAAGATTTATTTAAAAAAAAAAATAATAACAAGAAAACGACGCTGATTGCTGATTGGGTTGTTTGTTGAAGGCTTTTGTTGTCGTACTTGTCGTTCCGCCTTGGGCGCGCGTACGTGTTTGAGGACTATACGTGGTCGCGGCTCCCTACGCCTTACGTCCTGCACGCACACGCCCTCCGGCCCTCACGGCTCCCTCTCAACGCATTCATCTCAGGCCCCACAGCCGGCGGGCCCATATCCCCATCCCCATCCGCGTCAGAGTCAGAATCAGAGTCAGAATCTGTGCCCGCCCCCCGTTCAGTCGGTGTCGCGTTCTGGGAAACCATATGCCCGAGAGGTGAGAGACGCGTGGTGAGCGCGGAGGGGCAGCCGAGTGGGGGGGACGCCAGCGAGATATTGGAGTGGTGGGTTGGGCGGTTGGGCGGTGTGAGGGATAGGTGTGTGGAGATCGATTCGAGGACGCGTGTGGTTTTTGATTATTTGTGAGTCCGGCCCTCGCTCTCCCATCCTACCCTCCCTGCCCAGACATGCACGCGCTAACGCCGAATATGGGCAGGGTCTTTGGCGATACGGGGATACTCAGTATATGGCCTGGCCTCTCCGCCTCGCCCATGATGAAAAACTTCAGATGGTCCGCCCTCGTGCGCTCCGCGCTCGAGGCCAACGCGGGCGTCCTCCAAGTCTCGCTTTCGGACCGCCGGCATGATGACCGCAACCGGGGCGCGGTCGAAAAGGGGCTCGTCGCGATCCACCTGCGCAGGGGCGACTTTGCGGGGCACTGCGAGTACCTCGCGCGGTATGGTGCGCGATATATGGGGTTTAACCGGTTTCCTTCCTTCCCAGATACCTTTGACCCCAACCCCTCCACATCCACATCCACATCCACATCCATTCACGGACACTACCTCACCCACTGCCTCCCCACCCCCTCCCAAATCCTATCCAAGCTCCGCGCCGTCCGCGCCTCCAGCCCGGGGCTGCGGCGCGTCTACGTCCTCACGAATGGAGCACGGGGGTGGGTGGCGCGGCTGCGGGAGGCGGCGCGCGCGGATGGGTGGGAGGACTTGAGGAGCAGTTTGGATCTGCGGATGGGGAGGGAGGCCGGGTATGTGGGTGTTGCGGTGGATATGGCGATTGCGGAGCGCGCAGAGGTGTTTGTTGGGAATGGGGTGAGTACTTGTCGTGTTTTTAATTTTTTGGCTTTTTTTTGTTGATTGAATTTTTTATTTTTTATTTTTTATTTTGGGGGTAGTTTTCGAGTTTGACGTCGAATGTGGCGGCGCTGAGGATGGCGAGGGGATTTGATCCGTCCACGACGCGGTTCTTGTAATATTACATAATAAGTGTATCTAGTAGTGGTCATGAATATTTAGCCTTATTAAATAATCATGACCCATTCAAATCCACGCATCGATCAATAATATTAATAGAATAAAATGCATGACCAGTCACTCGCCAACCAGTGACGACATCCCAATCCAGATGTCTGAGACAAAAAAGAACCCACGAGGGGGGGTTTATAGGGCCCAGTAAGTGTATATTTTTGCACTCTTTAGTTTCCCGCCCATATTCTGATTCTTAGTGCTCTCCCCTACAACCTAGTCCTATAACTACAATCTATTACAAACACCCTACGACTCGCGAAGGAATTACAGGAATATTATGACGAGCGTCGCTCAAGCCCCGCTTCAAGAAGGCGACAACGGTAAGCCTCCCCTCCCCTGCCCCCCTTACTCCTTCCCACACTCACTCACCTCACCTCACCTCGCCTCGCCTTGCCCGAATTCAATCCAAAACAGTATCCTGGAAATGGGGCCAATCCTCTCCCCAAGGCACCATCGCCGAGATCCAAACCACCGGCCAGCTCGAGATCGAGTCAAAGGGCAAGCTCGTGCACAAGAACGCGGACCCGGATAACCCCGCCGTGCATGTTGCCCGGGAGGGGAACGATGTTGTGAAGCGCGCGAGTGAGCTTACGAGGCTTGGGGGTGGGGAGGGGGGAGGGGGAGGTGAAGTTGAGGGTGAGGGAGGGAGGAAGACCGAAGAGCCACCCGCTACCACACCCGGCCCCAACTCCGCCACCCAAAAATCCGCCCCGAAGAAAAGGGCCCCAAGGAAGAAGAGCAGCGCCGCCGCCCTAACCGGGGACAAACGCGAGCACGAGCACGAGCACGAACACGAACACGAACACGAACACGATACCTCCCCCACATCCCAAAACCCCGAACCAAGCAAGAAGCACAAAAAAGCCAAGGCGGGAGTACCCGGGCCCGGTGCGGGGGACACTGAAGGCGGGGAGCACGCGCGGGGAGCGGGGACGGCGAAAAGGGGCCCGGGGAGGCCCAGGAAGGGGTCTAGGGCGAAGAAGGCCGCGGGGGAGGGTGCGGCGGGCGGGGTGGGGACGGCAGTTGATGGGTCGGAGGGTGAGGTGCCCGTGAAGAAGAGGGGTCCGGGGAGGCCTAGGAAGTCGGACGCTACTGAGCGCCGGCCTCCGCCTGCTTCTGGTGGTGGTGCCGCTGGTGCGGGTGAGGGTGTGGGTGCGGGAGGTGCGGGAGGAGAGACGGGAGGGGAGCAGGGTGATATTGTCGCTACGAGAACGCGATCGAAGGATGGTTAGGTGTGGATATTGTAGTACGTATCTCTTCGTCCATTCTTGTAATTAGTGGTTATGCTCTTCTCGTATTCCCGTGTTTCTTTGTATTTTTTGTATTATTATTTGTATCTTTCTTTCTTTCTTTCTTTTGTACAGGCCAATCGTGTGTGAAGCTGTGGACTTGATGGTTGTTACCGGGGGGTCTTGGGTCTTCTCTGTGGGAAGGTTACGTGCGACTATGGCTATAGCGTGTGCGTGCGTGTGTATGTGTGTATCGTGCCACGTACGGCACATGTGCATAGTTCCATTATCCAGAACTCGCGACTAGGGTGTTTGCGTGCTACAGCTTGCAGTATAGGTGTAGAATCAAGCTAGTCAAGTATGGTACTGCAAGAAGAAAAGAAAAAAACTCAATTGCATATATATATCATCCACTCCCATCGGTTCGCTTTACCAACCAGCTTTCAACTTTCCAGCCCTAGCCCTAGCCCTAGCCCCAGCCCCATGTATGATGTATCGACCGCAGAGAGGACCACAGCTAAACCATATATCACGAGCGAAAAAAAAAAAATCAATTCCAAATTGTTTATCGTGGCTTCGGTTACATACATACACCAGGAATCCAAGAATATCCTACAAACACACCAACCTCCTCCACGCACTTCGTTTCTTATCCTTCGTCTCCAATTCCGCACACACTCCCGCACCCGTATCTGTATCTGTATCTGTATCCGTACCTTCCCCTTTCTCGGCAACGGACGCCTCTTCCGCAATAGTCGACTGTTCCCATTCTCGTTCATCTGCGTGATGCTCCATGAGGGATTTAGGAGCAAGCTCCGGGGCTATAGCGAGCACAGCATATTCAGAAAGAGATAGCTGCCCGGCATCGTTCGTAGCGAGGTTAGCGATCTGGACCAGCAGTTCATTCAACGCTACATTCTCTGTTCACGATAATAACGTCGAAAACGGACCTCCGAGATGGGACTGACGACGTCCGTGCCACCGACTTTAGTCACCGGAGGCCAGATGCCCACCTTATTGGTGTTGATGAAGTTCCAGGCGGCCTGTTTTATTGAGGTGTCGTTGAGACGTTCCCCTGGGCGCGAAAGAAGTCAGTACATATTCTGTTACTTCCGGGGTTGAGCTGCTGACCGGCGTAGGCTTGTAATTTGGCATATAACTGTGTCCCCAGGTCAAACCCGCCCCGCTACTATAAAGCCGCATTCCCTGATTGTACTCACCTGGCTGAAACCCCCGCTTGAGAAACTTATCCCATACTTCGCGAGTTTACTAAGTTTAAAATAAAAAAAAGTCAACAATAAAACTCTTGATCAGGAAGCGTGAACATACTCTGCGTTCGAGGCATTGTAATACTTGCAAAAGTCCACCCAGGCAGCGTCGAAGGCTGGTTCGTCGGTAATAAGCTCCATGACCTCCATCAAGAACTCTCCACCACCAAAGATCATCGTAAGGTGATACCTGGGATGTGTCAAGCAAAGTTCTATAAGAAAACCGGGGTAGCTTACGATCCTAAACCCACACCACCTTCATCAACCATATGAGCCGTATCCGCATTCCACCCCACCGCCGCACCGTTTCCAGTGAACAAACCAAACTTGAAGCCCCCAATATCATGCTATCAAAATAAAGAATCTATCAACATGGAAAGGCATGAGAAGGTGGAAGGTATCGTTACCATTCCGATCTTGATACGATCTCTCCATTTCGTGTCATTCTATAATGTCTGGGTAAATCGCAAAGACAAACACAGAAGATGTAAGTGGAGGGATACTTACGGTACGCTCCCACTTGGTGAACCAATTCCCGGCTAGGGTCGTCCAATCGGGGCCGATACGAAGCCGTCCGGGACCCTCGGGCGGTGGAGGCGGGAAGACCTTGCGAAGAGGTTCCCAAGTCATGATAGTTTGGTCAGCTTGAAGTGTGAAGTCCATCAAGTCTCCCATTAACTCATCAGCTAGACGAATGTCGTTAAATAGTGTGTGTATGATTATGTGTCCATAAAACGCACTGGTTAGGTAAAAGAACGGCCTCCGAAGGGTGCTCCCGCTGACCCGAGCCTCTTTAGCTCCATCTCCCCAATGTGACACGTTGTGGCGACTTCCCAAACCGGCAAACGGCCCAGTATGATGCGAGTCGACTTCAGACAAGTGCCGTGTCATTGCATGTGCGACCCGGAAGATATCAGCACGCCCCGTTCGCAAGAATGATATCCAAAGCCAGAGATCCGTCGCTATTCCGATAAAAATATAAGAGATTTGGATCGAGGGTACCAGATGGCGGGCTCACAAAGTTCGCCATTATCCCAAGCATAGCCTCCGACGTCGTACCTCCACGTGTGACGCGTCTGGTCGTAAGTGTGCATGACATCTCCGTAATCCCAGAAACCATAGAATTGTCTTTGTTTGATATCCTACAGAAATAAGGATCGACTTCAAAATACGCATTATTGGATCTGATTCTTACCATGAGATAAAAGTCCAGAAGGTCACTCTTCCGCTTCTCAAGTGCCACTGTGCCAGCAGTAGAGGTGTTGGGAACATCCCTGAGATGGGTTTAATATAATCGAAGCAAGACATACTGTATTTCATACCAGCGGCCAAATAGCTTGCGAGCAGCGTAGAACGACGGGCTCGCGACGATTTGTGGTGTTTGGGTCTACGAAAAGGTTAAAATTAGGATTAGGGAGAAAGTAATGCGCATACATGAACTTTAGCAAGGGACGCCAAGGTAGCGCGAGATGGAGTTGCAGGGAAGAGTTGTAAAGTTGCTTCGTAAGAACGACCAATGCCGACGGGGTTCGGGTCCGGGTCCCCAACGTCTTCGTATGAGAGGTCCAACTGGATCACAAGACTTATCAGTACTCTTAGAGAACGCTTGGAGAAGTTCGTTACATACGCCGTGAGCGACGGTATCATAGTGTCGCATGTCCATCGCAGGAGCCTCGGTAAGATGGCAATGTTAATCAGCGATGTTTATTACGTATCACAGCGTCACCTACCCTTGGGCTATAAGACCAAAGTGTAACAGTAGCCGTGTTGGTACCAGCCCCACGAATATCTAGCCCTCTAGGAGCACCCTGCCAAAAATCTAGAATATCATACTGTTAAGCCTTCCAGAATATTCGTGTAGAGTAACACAATGCAAACCTTTCATCGCGAAAACAACGCCTCCCCCTATAGCTCCACCAACATATCCAAGGCCAGATGCGCGAGTCCCGAATCCAGCATTAGTAAGGAACGAAGCACTCCTGTCAGCCACTGTACGTTTCGCAACAGTAAACCGCTCCGACGACAGTTGGTCCAGGGTGAAGTCGGACCACACTGCCAACTGGTCGACGAATTGAGAGACAGACGTAGGCCATGTAGAAATGGCAGAGGTCGCGGTTCCCTCAAATTGGGGTGTTAGAACAGCAGTAGTGGCATCACGCCGAAGGCCAGAAAGGACACGGATGGGTTCGCCCCAGATACCGCCATCCGTTGTGACGAACCGCACATGTCGATTGTAAAGCTCATCCGAAAGGGGAGTAGTGAACCTCAAACCCTTTATACATAGTAAGTTTACTGTAACTCGGCGTACCGAAAACTTACGATGCCCCTGATGAAATCCTTATTTTGGTCGGTATCGTATATGAAGAAGTGAACCATTCTAATGGCTGTCGCACCAGCGGCAATGTAGAACCTGACAGTGAAAGGAAGGAAATCCGCGTGACCGCCTCCAGTATACTTTCCAGTGACCTATTTAGATATTGTGAGTGAAGAAAGGAAGAAGGGCTCGTCGTGTCATTGACCTTTATCACAGCGCGAACGGGGCCATTTTGTTCCACGGTTACAGCATCCACCCTCCCGGTAGTGGCAGTTACACTAGGACGGGGACCATCGAGCTCAAACTCGTCTGGAGCCCCTTGAACGTTCACAACAAGAGTTCCAGCCTGGACTTGAACCTTTCCAGATACAGAGATAGATTTGATCAACACGTTCCCAGATTTGTTGAAAGTTGCTAAACATGATATGATGAATATTTGGGTCTGCAATATGTCGGGGACGCATACCTGAGAAAGTTCCAGTTGTGACTACAATATTTGAAGACGACTCGGCCACGGTTACTCGTGATGGTGGTTCGGCGGGAGTCCCAGTAGTCAAACGAAGTGTATCACTAAGCCCAACATTCGCGGCTATCGAGTGTCCCGTCCATTTCAAGCTTCCATCGGGCCAGCTATAAATGTATAATGGTCAATAAATTTCTGGTGGCAGATGAGTATCAAACGTACAATGCCATCGGCCAAGTTTGAACAGGAACAGCCTTCCCTCCTGCAGTCACATTGATCGGGGTGGTCTTGTCGATTTCCCCCTTATTCCATGGGATGCCAAAAGCCGTTCCTGTTGGGGTCGCAGTCGGTGCCTTCCCATCAACCCATTTCAAATCCACAGCGGCCGGTGCCGACGGTTTCGAGGTCATCGTAACGTGAAGAATGAATTGGGACCTCAGGTTCTATTGCGCCAGCTCATTTTATGGGAAGACTTTGCACCTAGTGAATTTTGGGCGGCATTATGCCTCGCGGCCCGCCGCGAAGTCGTTTGTCTATCATGAGGTCAGTCGCTAAAAGCATACGAAGCGCGGCGCGTGTGGTCGCGAAGAACATGTGATGTGTTGTTCAAAAAGTCTCCCATTTATCGACAATTTTCCGGTCGATGATAACGATCGAAAACATGACATAGCAATCTTCGATAGAATCAATTCGACAAGCAATAGAGTCAAAATGGAAGTTGTACAAAGCCTTCATTGACTATGATTGGAATGTTCAAGGATGGTGCATAAAAAAGGCCTTGATGCCACAATCGGTCCGCTATTTATGCTTCATTGACAGGCCCGGGAAACTGAAGTATTGTTGATTCTTGACTTGGTTTAAAATAAAAGATTGTTCTGTTGCTCAACGGTGATTGTGGTTGTTGGCAAAGAGCAAAAGCTGGTGGCAGTGCAGATTTTGTTGCAGCCTAGAGTCTTCATCAACCATACCCATCACAGCGAACGACGAGCTCGGAATTTTTCCTCCACCACTTATAGCTCATGTTTTTTCTCAGCCCATTAAACACGTTTACTATTCGTCGGGGGAACTTACTACAGGCGCCCATAGTGCGGTCCCACTCACGCACCGGCGGTCCGGAGAAACGAAGGATGAATACACCAAGATGAATCACTAGTAACAGGCCTCGTAATTGTCCGGGAAAATATCCATAAACCCGTCCATGATCCTTATAGCCTGGCCATATCTGTGGCTCACATGGATATCGTGGGCTGTGGAAGCAGATGTTCGAGCGACCGACGACAACAGTCTCCGATGCAGCTTTGCGATCAATGACCTTGAGTTCGACCTTTGTCCATTACTGAAGGCCCGAGCCGGTAATTTCGACATCTCTATCGAGGAAGAAACGCCTCCAACACATACTCAGCGCAAATATGCCTTGGGATTTGGTGGAGCGTTAAAGTGGGACGGGACATTGCCGGCGGAACTTCAGGTTTGTGGTCCTGTTGAGAAAGCATGGATGCTAATGAATCAAAACCAGTGTCCTGAAGGGTCCCGTATATGCCTCACAGGTGTGTTTGCATACCCTCAATTGCGATCTTCATCTAACAGTTTGCAATAAAGTTATCAATACCCGACCAAACCACCCAACGGAACCGTCTCGCATACTTCAAGTCATCCCCATCGCAAAAACTGCCGGACTTGACCCAAAAGCAAAACTTGCTGATAAGATCAACAAGGATGATTTGCATGGTACGCCCACATCACAGCCTCAAGGTTCGCTAAACGACCATAAATCAACAGCGCCCCTCCAAGTGACATTCCACGGCGGATCATATATGCATCAGACGCAAAAGGCGACGTTCCTATTTCAGTGTGATCCCGCTGCGGAGGTGCCTTTCCTTCTTCCCTGGTGTTGCTGCTCTTGGAACTAACCATACCTGCACAGCCCTCAACGCCATCGTTCCTGTGGCAGTTCAATGGCACCCACGCATTTTCTTGGAAGACAAAGCATGCTTGCCACAAGCCCCTCACGATTCCACGCCCCCATAACCCCGACCCCGACCCCGATCCGCCGCAAGACCCTCCCAAGGACCCAGATTCTGAGTCCGGAGAGGAACCGACGCCAGAGTCGTACTCGATATTGTCAATCATCCTTTGGCTTGCCATTCCGTGAGTCCCTCACCCATTTTCACCCACGTAACCCTCACATATTTGGAGTAGATCCCTAATCTTATCCCGACTACTGTATTTCTGGCTTCGCAATGGTGGTCGACACTATCCTCTTTTACATTTCCCAACTATCGCTCGATTCAGACACCTCCAGCCCCAGTCACTACGCTTCTTCCCATGGTCACAGTCTCCGAGTCGGGGGGCAGGGAAAGGTTATGGTAGCGATGAAGCGGGTTCTGAATTAGATGATATCTCCTATTATGGTCGTTATCACGAAGAAGTGCCTCTCACGCCAACCTCTGGCGGAGCTAAACACCAACGGGGAGCCGGGCAGTACGGGAGTTTTTAGAAATAAGGCGAACAGAACTAGGCGTGTATACATTATTGTATTTTCTTAAAGGTTTTGGCATGACATATAGTACCCTGCATACGAGCTGCCCACGGAAGCGAGTGATGGAGACCATCATAGCATGAATCGTCCCGGTCACGATCCATGCCCTCTTAGAAGGACACTCGAATGAGGATCGGGACCTGAGCTTTACCAATCAATAGGGCTCGAAAACCAAAATCCATTTGTAGACCTAAGCGTTTTGGGCCTGTCATTTACGGTTCCTGAAGCATGATGTTCCTGATAGACAAAATATGGGCATTGCCTCCAAAATACAACATAGAAATCGTGATAGACAATCTGTCAGCTCTCATCTCTGCTCCGGTCGAGGTTCTGATAGAGTTTAATCAGAAAAGGATGGTTCACCATACAGAAAGTTTAAAACTTACGACTCCACTGCACACTCAAAATAAGATTGTCGTAGCCCTTCCCATTGACTTTCTCCATAGCCTTCTGCGCAACCGCCCTGTCCTCAAAGCTGACGAACGCAAAGCCCTTTCCAGCGCCTGTCTCCCGATCACGACCAACATACACCCTTGCAACCCGACCAAAGTTCCCAAAGAGTTCGCGCAGATCGTTTTCTTGTGTATCCTCGGATATGTTAGTGACACGCAGTGTGGGGAGGTCATCCCGGTTCCCAGGGCCACCACGCATCGAGTCTCCAGCTACACGAGCACCACCCGCTCCACGCATGGAAGGGGGGACGTATTTTCCACCGGAGGAAGCTCCCAGGCCGGAAGGGGCAGAACTTGTATCAGGTCCAACGCCAAGGTCGTCGGGCCCAGCAGCAGTATCTAAAAAGAGATAGGTTGGTGGGATATCAAAGAAAATAGCCAGAGAAATCCAGACCTGCTGTTTCCAGACCAGCAAGTGTGTCTTTGTATGGACATTTTGCGGTGAAATGCTCGCCCTTGCAAAGTCGGCAAACGACTTTGCCAGCGCCAGCCCGAGCAAGTTGTGTTTTCACGTTTTCTTCAGGTGCGGCTTCAGGTTCCGTAGACTGAATCAAGGCAATTTAGTAAAGCTTATTGTCAGAATGGGTTGATGAACGCACCTTGTTGCCCGCGCTTAGTTTCAACGCAACATTTTCAGCGATCGTCGTTGTAGCCCGATCCGGCCCAGGTTTATTGCCTCTCTCTTGTCCGAACTTGGCCCACTTCTGGCGTTCTGCTACAGTATGTTCAACAACCGATTTCTGGAGGGTGCGCTTTGTTCGTCGGGTGATCTGTAAGAGACGTTGATAAGCAAGCGATATCACAAAGATGCAGCGCATGGCTCACATACCTTCACCTTCTTTCCCTCATCGTTTATTGTATATTCAATGGTTGTTCGAATCCCATTTTCATCGACGAAATCCTCGTTTTTTGGCTGTTCTGGATGATAATGTAAATTTGTGACGGTCTGATTGGACCTTCTTTTTTCATTACCTTGCTCATCAACGTCGTCTGCCCATGATGTTTTTGGAATTCTGAGGATAATGTCAATCTACGATAACATAAATTGCTGAAAAACGCACGAGGAAGCCATTATATCAATAGTGTTCTGCTCACCGATACTGGGAAAGAAATTTGGTGCAGCATTTTTTAATTGGTCTTGTTACTGTTGGAGGACCCTGACTCAGCATAGCGATTCGCTTCCGACACTGTCCCGCCCTTATATAGTGCCTACTATCTTCCGACTACCTCCATCCAACGCGTACTCACCTCACAAATTTTACTTCCTGTCACACAAATCCCAAAAACACAATATTGTCATTCTAAACCGAATTGATGGCCCAGAAATTGACTTACTGACACTAGTATGGTACGACTTGGTACACCACCATGTGGACCTCGACCCGATCACCCGGCGTGGCACCACGAACCCCCTTATTATACAGGAACCGTACAATTCTCAAAGTCAAGTTGGCTGCTGAGGGTATATAAGGGCCTTTACACCGCATGGGACCAAAACGGAGACAAAACGATGAATGCTAAGTATCCCTGCCCGAGGAGCGAAGGAAGGTACCGATGGCCGATAGAACGTACATACACATAATAAGTGGTTGTTTCGTTGACTTTGCACGACCTGAGGGTATATTCATCAAGGTATATTGTGTTCATGGATGGTGTTGTACAGATGATTATGCCTATAGGCAGCAACATTTCCTTTCATAATGATATAACTTCGGCCCCTATACTTCATAGGTCTTCACGCAAAATTACGCGGTAATTTTTCCTGTCTAAGAGGGCCTCCTAACTGGTCTGTTTCCGTGTCCCTCATCCCCTTTTGAGTGCAGATAGTTGACGTCGGATCCCAAATAAAGATTTCGATGTCTCAACGAGTTCCGTATCATCTAATAAAGATTTATGAGATCAGATACCGCTAGAGACTGTTCGTTGCTCACAAAGAGAAGTTATCCCTGCATCCGTGAAAACCTCAACTGAACTCAGGGGGTTTACGGAAGGAGTTTCCGCGGCTCCACGGAGATTAAGGATGAGTCGAGACACCATCAGACTTGTTATCCTAAACGACATGAGCGCTGATGAAAGATTGAGAAGTGATTATCTTCAGATTACGTACAGTGTACTGAAGCTGGCGTTCATCGCTTTGATATCTGGCTATAGATCTTGTTTAGAATATATCACACATGAATTGAGCTTGGGCGCTTACTGGTGCAAGCTGTAGGAAGCGTCAGTGCTTGACAGCATGAATGATGAACGTAGTGAAACTCACGAGGAACATCAAGACCGTTACAAGATTCGCAACAAAAATAATACCAAAATAAATAACACCTAAAGAGGACGGCATGTCAACCGATAGTGGACAAATACCGAAAATACCATGCGTACCATCTCTCAGGATGAGATCCACAAGGTTCATTGTATTACCGTGACGAAGTCGATTATGAACGATAACTCGATAGAGCGTCGCAAAGAACATTATAGAATCTATCAAGTGATCATTAGAACATTCAAGACTCGCGGCAGCTGCTTTGACATACCAAATGCAAGCTCTGCTATCCACGTGAATACAAAACGACTGGGGAAATTTGAGTGACCATTCAACATGTAATCTGAGATTGAAAGAACTCACGCGTGTGACTTCCCCACCAATATACACCCCACAATCCCTACAACATTTCATTTACTCACGGCGAAAGTGTATTGATACGTCTGACATACCTTCCGGAAGGTCGAGGCTTGTCCCATCAGTGAACGCCCACTGACAGGATCAATCAGGACGTCCGCTCCCATCGCAAATTGAGCGCAACTCACGATTTTAACTCCCAGTTCCACGGCCAGCAGCAGGGAACCCATGATCGCAATTATCATACTTCGAGAATATATGGCATATAGACGGAGGTTAAAGATGACTGTATAATTAAATGTCAGGGAAATTCCGAAAAGGTATTGGATGTACACACTCCCAATAGTCAATGACGTAACGATCTTGAGAGCCTCTGGGTATAATACGTATCGATTGCAGACTTCTTTGCTCCATGGCTGATGAAAGGCTGTAAAAACCATCAGTATCATGATACTGTTGGAATTGAACCTAGGACTCACACACTATGATCACAATATACCCCAGCGGCGAGAGATACCGGTTCTGAGAAAGAGAAGGTCAGGGGAGGGAGGAAAATGAGATGAGAAAGGAGAGACTGACCAAAAACCACAACACCGTCATCGGCGCGAATTTCCGCTTCCATATTCGCTCAACCTCTTCTCCAAAGGTCAAGAAAACATCGTAAAAAAGCATAACTTCACGGCAATCAGCACCTCGAGAACATTTGAGGACCTGAAAGACGCACCACAGGAAGCCAGGGAGAATAGCTTTGCCGCCATTCTTGTTGATAAAAATTTCAGACAATTGCATGGACAATGGGAGAGTAAAGATGAAGGGTACGTACAGGTGGCCAGCGATTTCTGCAAGCTCTTGGCGGGAGAGCTCTTGTGACATCCTCGCAGAAAGTCAAGGTCAGAGTTGAGCGGGCCTTAGACAAACCTCGATACAAAGGAATGGATTGTTATTTAACGTGCAAAGGCCACATACATATGTATGGAAGGAAAGAAGGGGGCTGTCACATACATACCATGGAACGATATCTGAGGGAGTACGGAACCACGCATGTTCCAGGGCCAAGCGGCGGGGATTTCCAGGATAGATGTCTGCATTCGCACAAGCGTGAGGCACGCATGGAAGTTTTTTTTCGTCAAGTCCATTCGAGACGGTCATTTGCCGGCCTCTTCACGCGCAAAGTTTATATTCATCGTTGATTACCGATCGCTTGACGTTGCCTGATCAGATCGGAGGGGATCGGACCGCAAATATCGATCACTGCGGGCACATGACTATCGTATCAGGCAGATTTCATGATGAGTGCTCAAAGACTGGCATTTCGATTGGTATGTACTCAACCATGCTTCCCTTCAGCTATACATAGAGGCGCATTTCACAAGAGACTAATGCAACAACAAGATTTCGGGTTATTTCGAAACAGAAAACTTGTAGGTCGTACTCCATTCAAAGTTTTTGCCCGGGTAATCTAATGAGCATAGTAAGTGAGAAGCACGCGTCGTGAGGGAAATTTACCCACATATTTGGTCTACGTTCCATTCGGGGGTGTTAATGGCGTCAATATAACCTTGCTGCTCGATCGCGACTGCACCCCATCTGCCGTATGAGAGAGTCGGACCACCATGGATTGCCTTGCGAGGGGTATTGAGCCAGAAAGCGCTGTAAACCTGAACAGCGGGCTGGTTGGTCGAAATGTCTACTCTATAGATCGTTGTAGGTATGTTAGAATGCGTGAGTGGGAAGAAAGCATATGTCTCACCGGATACCGGAAAGATCGCTCCAAAGGGATGTCCCGGTCCTGGAGACCTCTGAACGATCATACACCCAAGAACTATCATAACCCTGACAACCTGGATACCGTTAAATTGCAGTGCTGTAGGGAGAATTCATGGCCGATACATACCTGAACCACACAAGTTAAAGGTATCGTTCCAACGCGCTCCGATAGCCTGCTCCTTCCTGAAATCGAAGGGTGTTCCGTCGACGTTGATGAAGTCTCCGGTGGGAATCAGATTGCCATCAACATCGATAACACGGGAAGCATCGACTTGAAGGTGGTGCGAAAGAATATCGTTACTTCCGTCTTGGAACGCGTCTAAATTCCTATTTTGGGATGTGAATTCCGAATCCGCCTCGAGGCATGTCAAAACATAACGGCATTACCAGTAAACGTGCTGAGTGAGCATGATGGGCGTCTGCACATAGATGTAAACCGTGGTTCAATCAGTGAACGGATTGACATGTTGGATTATGCTTTGAGAACTGACTTTCTGAGATGCCGTTGCGCGAACGACGGACTTCAAGATTCCGCCATTCGAGACAGTGTGAGTTGCCTGAAGGGAGGAATGTTAGCCAAATAGCCATGTCGGGACAGCCTGTAAGCCTAACGTAAGCCGTGACTGTACCAGGAAACCCTTCATCCCCGGCATCAATGTGCTTGTATGTGACGCTGCTCGGACTTTTGCTAACAAGTGTCCAGTTTCGGCGATCCCACCCATATATACCTCCGTGAAGGGTGACCTATCGAAATTCTGTTAGAAAGAGCTGAAATGACATTGCAAGAATATCGAACCTGTCCTATATCACAGATGAAATGTTAGAAGTGACCCAAGGAAAGGATAGATAGCATTTACCATCGTGATCATTGGTAGGAATGTGGTAGACGTTGGGGCCGTCTGGTTGCGGGAGTTTAGTAATGGGGATGGAGAATGTTCCTGAATTTCGACGCTGGGTTCAGAATTTCGTAGAATCTGTGACGTTGAATTGTACCATTCTTTATCCGATTAGCATATCTGAGTAAGGGGGTTCATTAATTATGGGTTTATGGATTACACAATGGCTTACCGTCCGACGATGGGGTTAAAAACTGGATGATCCGGGTCTGTAAGTAGACGAGACTGGCACAAATTTCCGTTAATTTCCGTGTATATGATTGATATTGTAACATACGTTATCGTCATATCCAAGGACGACATCTCTCGCTTTCCCGTTCTTATCCTTCACCCATAACTCAGTCAAAGTTGCCCCAAAAGACACGAATTTGGCAGAGACGGATCCATCGGGCGCAGAGATAGTGGTCAAGTCAAAAGGCTATATACTTTTCAGCCAGAATTATGGTTCAAGGTAAGACAGGCTCACCCAGGGAGTCACGGCTCTCCCAAAGGAGACCGCGGTGCTTAGGACGATAAACGCTTTGAACAACATCTCTCGAAAACAGGGAAGAAACTGGATATTCCTAATAGACCTTAGGAAGCAGGATCAGCAGAAGGAGAGGTCCAGGTCTCTAGGGGACAAGAGTTATATATCCGATAAATAGCAGAAAAGTTGCGACCTGAGGATAAACGTCGCAGTTAGCATCAGAAATAGACAAACATTGCTAGAGGATCACACCCGTGAATAGCACACCGTCCAGGTCATTTGATCCAACTGCAATAGAAAAATAGAGGATAAATTGTCCTCCGGGTCATACGAAGCACCACTGGAATACTATTTCGCCGGTGTAGTAGTAATCGCGGCGAAGAGGGGTAATATTAGGTGTTAGCGAGCCTCAATGTCTGAGTGTTCAAAAGAACAATGCTCTTCGGATTATCTACGGGACGGGCCCAGAGACCAGTTAGGAGAGTGCGAAAGCTATTTGCGGAGTAATGTCGGATATATCCCCGCTAGGCAAAGGGAGGGTTATTTAAAAGCATCGTTGTTTAGCGTGATCAATAGCACGTAGGGCTTTCATGGGAACCGTATCACAAGTAGGGTGATTCTTTTCGACAGTAAGAAGTTCCCTCGAGATATTGCGTGTCTCAATTCCGAGGTCGTTGCCTGACGGGTAACGCCCCGCGTGAGATTCAAGAATGTGCGCCCTTTTCGGTGGGATAATCAGACCATAGTGGACCCCGGTGCTTGCACTATTTGAGTCAAAGATGTTCAGCGTCGAATTTGAACGTTGACACTCGAGATGTCAAGTCCTGGAAGCCCACTAGTCGTTGGTTGCCACCCATAAATATGCTCGGCTTGGGTACCCATGAGGACTGGATGAGTCAACTGGTCCGTTGCGACTTGCAAGCTTCGCGAGTGGTGCATGTTGTGAAGCGTCAAAGATGCTCAGAGAGGTTGAGTTGTTCTATTGAGGATATACATACTGGCAAAGTTGGTTCTGTATGATGATGGCCAAGGCAACGAGGAAAAGTTCGCACGATAAATCAGGTTCGAATTTGTCTTGGCATTCACGAGTCGTCGATGTCATCTGTATAAGGCGCTAGGCTTGAACCACCCCTTTTCTGAGTCTATTCTTTTATTGCGAAAATATTGGTTATCCTCATCAAAATCTACTATGATCTAGTAGTAGTAACGAATTGATTAAGAGTCGAGTTTCACGAAAAACGGAAACGTCTATCAATCCTAAACAATTCACTCAATCAACATGGGTCCGGATGACTATCATATATCATTTATGAATTATATGTAATTGATAGCCATTTTCAGCGCTCTCCACCACGACGTTGATGCCCCACCGAATTTGACAGCTTCAGGTTCCAAAACGTGCACAATATACCCTTTCCAAGTTCGGTTCGGATCCGACTTGATCTCTGAATGTGGAAGTTCGTAAGTTGCTACACCACTAAGCAAAAGCCCGAAACTCTCAGAATACTTTGTACCTAGATCCAAGGCAGTCATTATTTACGATTTTCTGAGTAGCGAATTTGATACAGTTTTGACGCGGTCGCCTTGTCTGTCAAATGCACTGCCACAGCACAGGAGGGAAACATCACACGAGGCGACCCGGAGCCCCTTTTGGGTTATCGATTTCTAAAAGAAGTGAAATGCGGACCATTGCGGCGGTGTTGCCACCATATCACCCTGGCTTCCCGTCCCACAATTTGAAACCGGTGGCTAAGATGTAGTCAGGATCACTGCGTTGTGTGGTAAATTTTGACACTTCTGCGCCGCCCACCATCACATTTGTCGCACTCTCAGGGTCTTACCTTGATCAAACCGAATAGGCTGGACGTACTTAAATAAACCTGAAAGTTTAGTTTCCTTTTGAAACATCCCAAAAAACACCTTTCCCGCCCTCTTATCGCTTTCCTCTTCTTCACATCATGTCAGGCCCTAACCCATACGCTCAGCAACAGCCTTATGTTCAACAACCACCGGCCCAATATCAACAGCCACAAGCGACCCAGGGCATGATGGTTGCTCCTGGCGGGAACAGGAACGCGAAGAATATGCCAGTTGACGCTGAGGGGAGAGAATGGAGTAACGGCTTGTGTGACTGTTGTGGTGATGCTGGGACTTGTACGTTTTTTTACCCCCCTTTTTGATATCCTCCTATTGACACATCGTGAGAAGGTGTCCTTGCGTGGTGCTGCCCATGTGTCGTGTACGCGCAAAACAAACAGCGTTTGGAGCACCTTAACAGCAAAGGAACCCCCGATCCCGAGCGTGGTGGAGGATTCTGCTCTGGCGATTGTTGGGTGCATGGGCTCATCACTGGATGCTGTGGTCTTGGTTGGATATTGCAGGTTCGTATAACCTCCCTAACACTCTGTCCATGAATATTATTGACCTTTTTTTTTTTTTTTCTTCTTCTCCCTTCGCAGCTTGGGCCTCGTGGAAACTCTCGTTCCCGCTACAACATTAAAGGAGGAGGATGTGGAGATTGCTGCTCCATTTTCTGGTGCAACCCTTGTGCATTGACACAGGAAAGTCGAGAGATTGAGCTTGAGGAACAGAGCTTCCACGCTGGTCACCAAAAGGCCTGAGCGCGCGATTATATTCTATTCTTGAACTGTATTGATTCTTCTGCATCTGCTCTGGACTGTACTTTACCTTTTATGTAAATGTTTTCCTCGCTCAAAAACTGTTACTTTTTCTGAAGTCCGTCACCTTATAGCGCCTTTTTCATCATTTCCGATTGAATGTTCGATAGTTGTGGGATCCGGCACATAGTTGATGATATATGATAGATCAATCGTGACTATGGTGCGGGCCAACTAGCTGCCGCTACTTTGGTACAGCTTACTTAAGCCGGCCAATTCGAAAATGTTTTTGTTGAGGGGGGCACAACGAAGGGGGCGTTCGGGCTTGCAAATTACACCATCAGGAAAACTACGCAGGCTTGGGCTTGAGAATTGTAGTCTTAGTCTTTCCAAACTGTATCATTTACTCTTTTACTTGTGCTTATTTGTTTTTGGATTTTTGGTTGACACTTTCAAGTCTTTTACTTGTACTTATGGGGCTTGTACTTGCTAACAGTGATTTACACCCTAGTATTAAGATTGATACTCTTTATCATTTTTTATGAGCTTGGGCATTCCTGGCAGAGCTTTTCAAGTCAAATTTGATCTACAGCTTAATAGACAATTCAAGATATATATACCATTAACTATACTAAAAAGCTATTTCATGTGCATGATGATCAGCATATTTGTTAACATAAAATAAATGAAATGCATCAAGTGAGTCAGAGTGTGAAAGGGTTTTTGGAATGGAGTGGTCACCAGCTACACCAATGAGATGAGCACCTCGAAGAATGGTGTCAAGATGCACAACCGACATGACCTGCTGCCCATTAGCATATTTATCTGGTTGGACACACCACATACCAGTATCTTGGCATAGAGCATTGCCATATGTTGTGAACCAGTGGACCAATGCACATGAATATTTCTCTCCTTGAAAGGTAAAAGAGAATAGCAGCTTGACTCATACCACATACAGTCCAAGAAATCCTTCAGCATTAGAATCCTTTTCAATGAGGACACAGTCATAACGTCCTGGTCCATTTTTCCAGTATGGAGTTGCCCAAATGCGCTCACAGTGCATACCCCCAATACCTGAGAGATCACTGGGTGCAAAATATGTTGAGAGTGCAGAGTGAAAGACAGTGATCCGAAGGGAGGGCAGAATTGTTGGACAGAGACTGAGATCTACATCCATACCAATTTCCTCAGAGTCAGGATAAAACTGATCATAAAGGAATTGCTGAATATGCTCTGGGAGACTGGGGAGCTGTAGATGGTTTGAAAGGTCCTGGAGTGTTTTAGGATAATTTCTGGCTAAGAATAGAGAAATTAGTCACTATTTAGGATATATAATATTGAATAGGACATACCAGGCTGCTTGGCTAGCACAACATCTCCAAGAGATGTAATACCCTCAACGTCAGCAGCATCTTGTACCTCAGAAGAGATAGCAGGAGGAAGGGCAGGAGGAGGAAGTAGTGTGGTATGAAAAAGAGAACCAGTAAGCATTCCACGAGCCTCAAAGTCTACCCGAGAAGCTGCAAGCTTGTTCAAACACTGGTTTGTTAGGAGCATCTGACCAAGTAGTGCATTGCGGTTGGACCGTCGCCAGGGTTCTTTAACAGCCTTGATGTGTTTAGACTCTGTAATTGAGGAGCACACACCATTTGGAGCACCAAACTGTTGAATAAGATACTGGTAATGGACCAGTGAATGTTGTTGGGGTAATGAGAAGTCTTCACAAATGCCCAACTGAATAAATATTTGTCGTTCTTGATGAAATTTCTCCACCACACTATCAATTTGTGCCAATGTATCTTCATCAATTGTTGATCAGTGCACCAAGTAGCAAAACTCCATAAATGCACTAATAGCCCGGACCATTTGAGGAGAAACATGTCCAGATATTGCAGGAAGATACACCTGTAAAAAGTCTACCTTGAGCTACAAAATTAAAGGGCATTACCCTGAACTGACCTTCATAAGGGCTTTTGAATCATCACCAGTCCATTTCTTGAATCCACGACCTTCTGGAAAGCGTTGTAGACCAGGAAAAGAAGGAACAGCAGCAATCCTGAAACCCCACAAATCAGAAGAGATACATATAAAGAAATATATAATTGTACCGCTGGTCAATATCAGCCATTATATGGCTTGCATGAGCTGGGCCATGAGTGGATTCAAGATATTCACCAACCCACATCACAAGATTATCCTTGAAGGTCCCTTTTATAATTTGATGGAGAAGGTCTGGAGCAAGTAGCTCATGAATATCAGCCCAAGGAAAGTATGAAGTAAATGGCTATAGAAGACAAAAATTAGAAACATTGTATATAAATCAGAAACATACAATAAATTACCATAATGTCTCCCACAATACCATAACCCTCCCATAGAATCTTCAGGTCATCTCCAAATGCCTTATGTAGAGCCTCTGTATGCTCATGTGAGCGCAATGAACTAGTTGGGTCATGATCAAGATTAGGTGGCCGAGCTGTACATCTGAGCACTGATTATCAGCTAATGAGAATTGTTTGAAGTATATCAGACATACTTGCCACACCAGTCTGAGACCACACAGACAAGAAGTGCCTGCTCTGGATAATCCGCAATATAAGAACCCAAGCCATAAACTATCCTTTGGTACTGTCCATCACCACATTGGGTGATACAAGGTTTTGTTGTCCAGGGTCTGACTGACATGAGGATTTGTGCAACAGATGAGTGAAATAGTTGGTGGCAGAATTTGCAAAACTCCACACTATCTTGGTGTTGCTTATCAGCTGGAAAAGAAATGAAACAGTTATTGTTTTCCAGATTATTAATTTTTAAGTGAACTCACTTTTGGGAATTGCCAAAAAACCAATTATAGAAAGTGCATTGCAATGTGCATGACAAATATGGTTCTGTACATTCCCAACTGAGGCATAGAGGGGATAAAAGTCATTCTGGCCTGTTGCAACTGATACTGTATTTTTATCACTTCCCATGATGATAGGTGCAAACATGGCTCCATGAGTCTCTGGATCTTTGGCAATTATGTCCTATTTCCCAGTTAATATTAATAGTAAATAATATGGTACA
>MU150393.1:22437-55752 GCA_015584075.1 Collybia nuda | reverse complement strand
TACGTCCATTGTCACTGGCAGATTGTTTCTGGAAGAGTTAAACGAAGCAGCTTAAATGCCTGCGTTGCACTACGCCCAATAGGGATAGCGAACCAATTTTCTTAGTCGATAAAGGTGATATACATTGGAATCAAGCGCATTAAGAACATAGAGTGTTTTATAAAGCACAGGATTGGCTCAACGTCGGCGTTCAGGGGGCCACGTGTCCGGGGTTAGCCTGTTGTGGCGTGGGATTCCCATGAAACACGTGATGTTAGGTTTTTATTTGGTTTTGTATCTGACCATCGATTGAACACTCAGCTCTGAAGCTAAAAGATCCAGACCTCTAAGCCCTACCATGACCTTTGATTGTTTTTTCTGCACCAAAACATTGACTAAAAATCAAGTCAAACGGTGTTCGCAATGTCTGTGAGTGTTTGGAGTGCTTTCTTTGTCCCTACCATTGAGCACGTCCTCTTATATGTATTCTCTTTTAGTCTTGTTACCTACTGTGTGGGTCTTTACTCTAGTTCATGTGATGACTCATGATCCCCTACCGTTCGAAGTCTAAGGAATGCCAGAAGTCGTCTTGGAAAGCAAGCCACAAATGGAACTGCCAAAAGGCCTCGTACACAGGCTCGGGAAAGATGCCATCTAAGCCTGAAAAATTTAGTCCTGAGTGGATGGAACTAGAGGTCGAAAAGTCACTTTCCCGTTGGATTTATGCGTGGCGCGTATACTTTCAGGGATGCGCCCAACGTTGTTTAGACCTGGCAAATCATCCACCTGAGAGAGTAATGACCCATTGGTACTTAAAGTATTTCTTGATGAATTAAAGTCTACTAATACGAGCCTATATAGTATGCAGCTGGTAGTTCAGCCCCGTAATTCCAACGGTGATCCGGCTAAGCAATACTCTGTAAGTATTCTTTTGCAAAACTTTATTTATCGTTGGAAATTGAACATGTTAGTGATTTTAGATTATTAAAACCGACGTAGTCTCCGTTTCCCACATCCGGGAAAGGTTTCCCAAGCTCAAGGTTGTCATTGACCCCACTGATTTCTCACGTCTACGATTCATGATTATTATGCAAAATGCATTGGACCACGTCATGACGGTGCGGCTCGTCCAGTGGAACGACTTTAATATAGGCGAATGGCGAAAAATTGACAAGAAAGTGGGCGCAGATTTAGCGGAAGGATGGGGGGGGAGACTGAGGGTCGCAGTAGAGACCAGGGATCCAAGTCAACTGGAAAAAGAAATGTTTGGTAGCAGGAAAATCCTTGATCCTCATGAGATTGAACGGAGGCTGGCGCAGGAGAATATGTAATTAATAGAATACATACGTTAACGTTAGTTGGGTATACGCGATGTAGATTTAGACTAAACTCTCTCGTTAGGTTGTACCACCCACTAAATAAACGATTTCTGTCTATCATCTTTCTGGAAATCAAGATCCTATGGTGCCTCATTCAACTGCTCCTTTTACTTTGGTTTAGCTCGTGATATGAGGTAGGTGTAGGTATCCGTAATAACCTACTTTCTAGATCTGACCGTCCGTTGCTGCCTGGATTTGAACATCGTTCCCAATTATAGACGAGAACATTCTATTTATAGACCGGAATTTAGGCTTGGTCATACCTTGAGAGAGTTTTGCTGCGCAAGGATGATGGGCGAAAAGGAGCCGTTAAACTTATAAGTTAGTCAACTCAATGAGTAAAGGAGAGAGTGGGGTCAAGCCGAGATCTCAGGTAGTCCGGTGGATGTGTTTTATCGGGCGGAAATTGAAATCCGGATATGAAGTTCAATCCCCGTCTCAACTTCCGTTCGTGTTTCTCAACACCGCGCTGAAACGATAGTACTGAGCATCTCACCACTCACACTAAAAAAAATCACTTTACAGTCGCGAAGAGTCTACATTGTTGGAAAAATAATGTACGAGATACTCGTCCCGATTGTAATTCCCAAGTACTATACAATGTGAATATCCTGCCTAGAAATTGGCAACCAATCCTCAGCATTCATTACGAACTTACCAATCCGACGAAATAGGGTAGTACCATCTTCTTCATTCTCACCAGCAGGCAGGAGAAATAAGCCGTGTATATCATCTTTGCCTGATCGTATGATATACGGTGAGGGTACTCCGATCTTTGTAAGTGCTATAAGTGTAACTTCCACAACAGGATGTTCGGGGAGTTCCATTGCATCTGGCTCCAGGCGCCCAGTTCTCTGGTCCATATCCCGCCAACCGGCCACTACCATTTCATGTCCCGAGACCCCATCAGGAATGAGTGAATGAGGTTCGCGAACATCCCGTGTATTCCAAATGGCGCGTGAAATGCTTGCGTTTAGGACTAGGCGCCCGGATTTCACCCCCCCGTATGGGTTACCGCTGTACTGTAGGTCAATAACCACATCCTTCACCTCACAGATACTCTCAACAAACTTAGGTGCTGCGTCCCATACATCTGAAGGCCCAGTCAGCCCGCCCGACACAATTCGACCATCTGTAGCCGCCCAACTCCAGGAAGGCGCTCTATACACGATTGGACGTGCTGTGCGAATGTCTCTTCCCCACAGAAGGGTAGCAGGAAACTGATGTGTCCAGAGTCCGGCAACGTACCGGCTCTGAGGCCAGAGGCGATGGAATTGCTCAGCAACGCCTGAGAGTGCAGGGAGTTTATCCTCTGGATTCGTCAGTTTGCATGCAGTATATTGTTGGAGAATTGTATCCCAGGATTTTGCCAACTGCCCCTCGGCATCCTGGCCGGGCTGAGATGTGAACGCAAAATCAGGAAGGCGAGGAACGGCCAATGGGAGTCCTATGGGTGATCCATTGATATTCATACGCGCGGTCTGACACTCGTACTGCAAGCCAAGAGTAGAGAATACAAGAATTCGTGGCGAGAGCACACGCTCACCCAGACACCACCCACGCGAATCGACAGGCTCTACGGGTCCTCCGGAACCATATCGAGTGGCTGTGATCCTTCCAATGGTTCCATCAGGACATACGAAGGGTAGGCGGATGGGATGAAAATATTGTTCTGGGGAGGCATCCTGGAGGAATCCTTCGCCCACTGAATTTGCCCTGGCGGCCAAAATGGTAACGAAGGCGTTCCGGAAGATTAGGCGCATCCTTGACAACTCTTGAGCTTTGTCTTCATCTGAATCCTGGATAATACAAAAGGAGTCTACCCAGAGATACCGCAGTCCAAGTCTGCGTGTAACAATAATGGCATCGCTGACAGTCTTCGGAACTTTCGCAGGGTCGATGATGCTATGGTACATGTTTATATTCTTCGTGGTAGTACAATGCAGTTGTGGACCGCCCCAGACGTAGCTCAGTGTAGCGAAAAAATCTTTCGTTGAAGGGTTGGTGGTAATCAACCGTAAATGTGAAGGGTCGGAACAGTCAAGAACTCGAGTTGGAAGTGTAGATAGTGCTGGTAGTGGACAGTGTTCATGTTTGGAACAAATATCGACGCATTTTGAAACAAGATCATAGCTCACATCATCGTTGACTTGCCACACGACATTGCGATCTCTGATATATCGACTAGCAGGATCTTCTAGGTATGTAAAATACTCATTAATTAATATCAATGATATAAATATATTGTACTCTTACCTGGTTCTGTGTAAATTCTGATCTCAGAAACAATCAAGGCTCCTTCCATCCAAACGATGATTACGATCTTTTGTGACATAGATTCTAGATCAAACATCATAGTAATCGTCGATATTTCATGGGCAGGGGGCTCGGTTGGTAATGCCGAAGAGTCGCGTGCGTCCCTGATCAAAGTACGAAGCAAGGTACAGTATCCACAATGCCCTTCAGCGGACTCGAGGATCTCTGCCCAGGGTGGCGTCCTATAAGTTAGAACGGATCCATATAGATCCTGCCTATATCTTGCTACGATTACATATCAATCTTGAATTTTAAATTTGGTACATGGCGGGAGCCTACACTGATTATGAAGCCGGATCCCTTCCGCGCTCCCTTCCCAAATAGCACGAAATGGCTTGTTGGAGAATGTAGATTCCCAGCAGCGCCTGCAAATCACCATTTCTGTATCAATGTCCTCTTGCATTTAGATGAGTTCCAAGGACCTTGTTATGGGTCAGTTACAAAAAGGTGCGTGCGTCCTACAGGTAACACCTTTGAGGGAATGTGAATGTTGCAGCACAAACGATGATGAATGCCGCACTACTGTTACAACACACGTGATAAGATATAATCAACCACGGGCCGAGAACCTCCGGGCGGCACCCCAATTCCACACGGGCCAAGTATCTAGCCAGGACATAACCGAACACCGCAAGTGCCTTTTAAGTACTCTCTACACTATTCACATTACTTCACGCCCATCAACGGTTCACAATTATAGCTTTTCAGTGGTCACGGTGCTGAACCCCCAATACTTTGTAAAAGGGGTATGAGAGTGAGAAAGCAAACGTTCCACTAGCATTGAAACTTGGCCAATTTTCGCTTATACAATTTGGATATCCTGTTTACAGATTGGGGACCAATTCTCGGCGTTCATGATGAACTCCCCAATTCGACGGTATATGGTGACGCCGCCCTCCCCTTGCTTGTGAGCAGGCAAGAGTATCAGACCCCGTATATCATACTGGCCTAATCGCGTGATGAATGGCAACGGAACACCGTTTTTTAATACGCCGGCGAGGGTAATTTCCGCCACAGAATCTTCTGGAAGCTCAACCGCGTCCAGGCCTACGAGTCCTACACTGTTTTCCAGACCCCGGCGGCCAGCCACTAGTAATCCATGCCCCGTTTTATCATCAGGAACCAGCACACGAGGCACACTGTCCTCTTGTGTGTTCCAAGTAGCCCGAACTAGGTCAGCGCATAAAACGAGGCACGCAGAAGTCACCTCACCATAGGGGCTACCAGCATGCTTCAAATTTACCACAACACTCTTCACTTCACAAATGACCACACTGTCCCGAGGTCGCTTAGATGCCGCATGCCACGCATCTGAACGTCCCGAAATTTCACCAGGCATGATCTGACCATCTACTGATGCCCAGCTCCAGGAAGGCGCCCTATATGCTTTAGGCCTTACTTTATGACTTTGTTGTTCCCATAGGAGGGCCTGAGGTAGACGGTGTGTCCATAGCCCAGCAATATAGCGGCTCTGGGGCCAGAAGCGATGGACCTGCTCAGCGACACCTGCAAGTGCAAGAAGCTTGTCCTCTTGATTGGTTAGATTACTTGCAGTATATTGTTGAAGAATCAAATCCCAGGATATATTCAATTCCCATTCGGCATTGTCACTTGGCTCAGCTGCGAATACATAATCAGGGAGGCGAGCAATTGTAGGCGGAAGTCCCAAGGCGGAGCCGTTGACGTTGACACGCGCAGTTTGACACTCATATTGCAAGCCGAGGGTAGAGAATACGAGGATTCGTGGAGATAGAACCCTTTCTTCTAAGCACCATGCACGGGAGTCGACGGCCTCTGGAAGTTGCGCGTGTCGGACGACTGTTATAGTTCCAATGGTCCCATCAGGGCATCGAAATGGCAGACGGATGGGCGCGAAATGCAGTGATGGAAAGACATTTTGTAAGAAGCCCTCACTGACGGCGTTGGCCCTGGCTGCCAAAATAGTAATAAAGGCATCTCGAAAGGTCAGGCGCATCTTCGATATTTCGTGGGCTTTATCATCGTCGGAATCCTGTATGATACAAAACGAGTCCACCCAGAGGTACCGCAGGCCAAGTCTACGTGTAACGATAACAGCATCGCTGATGGTTTTTGGAATTTTTGCGGGTTCGATGAAGCTGTAGTAACCATTTATATTCTCTGTGGTGGTGCAATGCAGCTGTGGACCGCCCCAGACGTAACTCAAAGCAGCAAAGAAGTCCTTTTTAAATGCATGGGTGGCAACCAATCGTAGCCGCAAGGGATCATTACAATCAAGGACTCGAGTTGGAAGTATAGTGGGTACTGGTCTTGGGCAACGTTCATGGCGAGAGCAAGCATTAATGCATTTAAGGGAAAGTTCATAACTCGTACTGTGGTCCACTTTCCACACGACATTACGAGCTGTAATGTATCGACTAGCAGGGTCTTCTAAAGAGAGGGATACCAATTAGCCAAAATGTTTGCTACGTACCATCTATATACATACCTGGTTCAGCATAAATTCCTGTGTTATATGGAGATAGAGAAGACAAAGATTTAGTATCCGTCCAAAACGTGATTTTCATCCGCTGCACAGCGGACAGTAGGTCAAAAAGTACAGTGACAATCAATACTTCGTGAGTTGGAGGTTCTTCTGGCAATGCCACTCTTCTCGTGTTGCGGATCCAAGTACAGTAACCGCAAAATGCATCAGCGGATTTCAGTATCTCTCCCCACGGTGGTGTTCTGTAAGTTAAAGAAGAATTGTACAAATCTTGGGAGGGCATAGCTATAGCAGGCTGCTGATCAATCTTTGCGAAACGGTACTACATAGGGAGCGACTTACAATTTTCACCAAGTTCAATTCCCTCCACGCTCCGTTCCCACATATTATGAAATGATTCGATAGAGAAGACGGTCTCCCAACAACGGGCACAAACTAGTCTCTTGATATCTGGATCCTTGTACAGTAATCCACATTATGAATATTGATGAGGGGGGGGGAGAATTTCGACATACCAAATAACTGGACTCAGATGGATGGGTGGAGGTCAAGGGGGCTAATCATAATGTTTTGAAAGGGGTGTTTTTGAGATGAGACGAAGCCGCACCTATAAATGCCTCATCGTATGGGAGAGGATGGAGGGCTTTCTCTAAGTTTTCTGTGGCTTCACCCATCGCCTGTTTTTGAGGGTCTTGTAATCAATTAATCAAGAACGAAAACTGGTATCTCAGATCGATATCAAAGGGGTCGCCAGGCGATGACTGCGAATTAAACCTCCGTCTAGATTCTCCGCAATTTACCCGAAGTTTACCTGATCCACCAACAGTAAAATGGGGACCCATATTTTCGATACATGAGAAGTCCCTTGTGGCCTATACGTACATATTACCACTGCTATCAACTTGACCAGAAAATATAGTATCAAACCGAAGTATAAGACTTCATTTAAACTAGCATATAAAATAACTGATATACCTACAATTATTTCAATTCAATTTCAAGCCTCACTTACGGTCTTCGATGCCCAAATCAAAAGTCAAAGATACTAGGAAGCCCTAGAAATTTTATTAGTTGTTGGCACTCGGAATAAGTGTTTCACGAACGCATTTTCAGGAGTATCCCCAACGCCCGATTGACCATAGGGAGTATAATAATTGATGAACACGCCACAGCCGAAACAATCCACACAGCAGGGGGCTGAGTAGAGATTGCCAGGCATAAAATAGAAGCGAGGAAGCATATAATTCCCAATAACATGGCAGTCCCTGCTGCGTCTCCAATATACGTGACGCCCTGAATATGCTCACAAGACGCTATTATCATACCAACGTCGAAATCTGCGTGAATTCTATACGCCTCAATATCCTGACGAGGGCGTGCCGCCGCAAGTCGAGCCTCGCATTTCAACATGGCGCGTCTGAAAACACCTAGATAGGTGAATTGGGATAGAGGCCCCAACGCCATTATCTGCCCAATCACGGTTTCGATACTCTCAATGGGGAGGTCATCTATGATTGATAGTTGGCTTTCCACAATGTGAATGTGCCTCTGGGTGATCGTCGATGCCAAAAGCGCGAGACATGCAGCGACTACGCTGAAGAGAACGCCCGCAAATCCCAGAGCGTTAGTTACGACTTCGATTGCTGAAGAGTTGTTTTCGTAGGATAGTGCAACGATCTGCGACTGCACTGCAGCTAAAAAGGTTGCCTGGGAATAATTCACATCACAGATCATTTTACGCTCTATGAAACTCACAATAGTAGCTTCAGCTTTTAGCCCACCTATCTGAGCCTTAATAGTTTCCCAGTCAGGCGGTCTACGTAGCTCCGAAACGAACAGTCCAAGGCGGACTCCATAGTCTATGAGAGAAAGCGGAGTTCCTTGTAGGATTAAACTGACAGTTTTAAGAATGGTTTGAACATTAGTAGCCATCTTCTGGGTAACGGTTTGTCTGGGAGCAATGACAAAACACACGAGTCATCCTCATTCCCACATCGCGTCCTAAAATAGCTGGTATGCATCATCCACCTCCATGGTGAGCGCCAATTGGAGCCGGTAATTACAGATGCCCGAAAGACGTTCCGATTGTATCGGTCCGAAAGGACGGAAATACACATTGTTTCCACTGATTATCGAAAAGTGGTGCACATAGGTGGCCAGGTATAGAAGTTCGCATAGGATAGAGTGTGACGTAGATTAGGGTGATGTGCAAACGACTTGTTGGATTATATTATATTATGGAAAAGAGTGGTCGACGTGGGACAAATAGCCTTCAAGGTTTAACGAGGTTGACCATTTCATCGTTTGTCCATCGGTACTGGTTTTCGAGAGTAGCTCCGTCCATCAATATCTATGAGTGCGAACCCTTGTTGTATACATAAGAATATATGGGAAACAAATAAAGCATCGAAAGCTCCGTACTTGAACACTGAATCAGAATGTTGAGGCCTGAGAATAGGCGCCGTGGCGGTAGTAATTTTTTTTTGCATGGGAGATGGATGAAGTTACCTTGAAAAAGTCCCCAAATGTTACGTTTGTCAAGAAAGGTTTGTATTGGCACAGTATGAGATGGTTCGAGCCGCCTGACTGACGTGTTGACAACGTGACAACCCCTTCAACCAACTCACGTGGTTGCATGTGATGATGCTCGTGACCTTCAAGTTCAACACGTTTTTATGTGAATCCTAATAGTAAGCATCTATCAAAAATCAACAAGTAAGGATTAGAAATAATAATTAGAAGTTTTATACTTTACTTCCCAATGGAAGGTTTGAAATTTGAAAGGTTAACACGATGTTGTATCTAGTGTTGATGGCTATTGGTAACAAGGCTGTATGGTCACGTATAGTCATGTGACGAGGCGCGTGGTTTGCGTCGCGTCCGAATTCGAGTCCTTAGCCATTATAGTCAGATCTCCCCCATAAAGCGGAATAACTAATAAACAACTAATGAGAAGAACATCAGTACCACACTCACATAAATAGTTGTTTTTGCTATATCCTCCACCCTCCCCTTACCTACACTCAACAGACACACCTCCAATTTACCAGATTTGATTCAGACTTCAGTAGTACTAGTAGATAAGTTGTCATTATATAATACAGATATCCTGCCTAGAGTTAGGAAACCAGTTCTCGGCATTCATTGTAAAAGTCCCAATCCGACGATATGTAGTCGCATTTTCGCCTTCATATGCGGGGAGGAGCATTATTCCATGTATATCATGTTGACCTAACCGCGCAATAAACGGTAGCGGGGTTGCGTGCTTTACCACTCCAGCAAATGTTACCTCTACCACGGGAAAATCCGGGGGGTCACAGGTGTCCATCTGCACGAATCCGACCTGGGTCAAATCGCGCTCCTTATTCCCCAACAACACCTTCTTTGATACCCCATCATAGTAGAGCATTTGAGGGCTACTGTCTTCATAATTATTCCAAGTGGCTTGAAGAATACTCGCACATAGGACGAGAGATGCAGAGGTTATTTCGCCATATGGATTTCCAGAGTGTTTCAAATTAATAACAACGTCATTGACTTCACAGATGCTCACACAGTCACCGGATAATTTTGATGGATCGGAAGTATCCTGGTGCACTCCATAGAATCTCGTTCGACCTTCCACTGCTGCCCAGCTCCAGGATGGTGCCCGATAGATTTTTGGCCGTGTCTGGAGGTCTCTCTGTTTCCACAAAAGAGTGAAAGGAAGCTGGTGTGTCCAGAGTCCAGCAGCATATCTACTCTGAGGCCAAAGGAAATTGAGTTGTTCAGCAACAGCTCCAATTGCAACAAGCTTGTCTCTGGTTTTGTCAGATGACTTTCTGTATATTGCTGGATCATGTTATCCCAGCAGGTGTCTAATTGTTGCTCGGAGTCCTGATTCGGGCTGGCGTGAAAAGCGTGATCTGGGAGGCGCGAGACGCTATGCGGAAGCCCTAATGTGGAACCGTTGACGTTCATACGCCCTGATTGACACTCGTATTGCAATCCAAGATCAGAGAACAGGAGTAGTCTTGGCGAGAGTACCCGCTCTTCCAGACACCATGCACGCAAATCAACAGGTCCTAAGGGCTCGGCATCATGGACAGCTGTGACGATTCCATACGTCCCGTCAGGGCATCGAAACGGTAACCGGATGGGTTTGAATTGACGTGACGGATATGTGTTTTTCAGGAAACCATCCGGAGCGGCGTTCGCTCTTGTAGCCACAATGGTGATGAAAGCATGCCGGAAGTTAAGGCCCATCTTTACAATTTCGTGGGCTTTGTCATCGTCTGAATCCTGGATAATACAGAAAGAGTCTACCCATAGGTATCGCAGACCAAGCCTACGTGTAACTATGATGGCATCTCTGATAGTTTTCGGAATCTTCACTGGATCGATGAAGGTTTTATACGCGTTGAAATTCTTCATGGTAGTACAGTGCAGCTGTGGCCCTCCCCAGACATAGCTCAGCGCCGCAAAGTAGTCTTTTTTTGAGGGATCAGTGGTGACCAACCGTAACCGCGAGGGGTCAGAGCAATCAAGCACCCGAGTGGGGAGAATACTCTGTGCTGGCTGAGGGCAGCACTCGTGTCGAGAGCAATCGTCAACACACTTCAAGGCAAGTTCGTAGCTCGCGCTATCGTCGACTTTCCATGCAACGTTGCGAACAGTGACATACCGACCTGCGGGGTCCTCTAGACATGTGGTAGAGACATCTGTCAATGCATCTTCCACATTCTAACTTTATTCGCACCTGTTTCAGCATAAATCTTGAGCTCAAAGGCGGTCACATTACTGGGCCCCCAAATACAGAGTGTTATTAACTGTATTTTGGGCACCAAGTTAAACATAATAGTGACAGTCAATACCTCGCTTTGTGGGGGCTCCGATTGCAACATATACCTTGCCTGGTCACGAATTAAGGTGCAGTAAGCGCAAAAACCTTCAGCTGACTCCAGAACTTCGGCCCACAGTACTCTTCTGTACGGTATGGAGGAGTTACACAAGTCTTGGATGGTTCTGACTGCAGAAAGGCCCAATCAGTACTGATTGATACGTTTTGTGGGAGGCACCATACCTTCTGATCTGATGTCTATTAGATCTGCACCCTGTCCCCACATGGCGTCGAAGAGGTTACTAGAAAACATAGTTTCCCAGCAGCACTTGCACACCATTTTCTTGATATCAAGCTCCTTTTGCGATCCTTAAATCTGGGAATGTTTGTGAGATAAGATGAAGGACTAACGTACTAGATTGTCAGGCTTGGTGATACGATCTATGGAAGTCAGGGAGGTTTAGAAATAGATGAAATACTGATGAAGTAGGGGGGGAGCTCACCCATAGGTGTGGTCTCTGCTGATTCTCGGTCATTCATGGGAAGTATCTTCTTTTCAGTAGTTCTACGCATTCTCTTGCGCCACCACGTCTAGGGTTTTCCAGAAACGTTCTGGAAGTTTCTTTGAGATTAGACCACTGAGTGCTGGGAGGATAGAAGGCAGAAAAATTGTGAAGATATAGATTGGTATGTGACACTATTATATCGGCGTTTAGTGGATCGTATTTCCTTTCTCCATTGATTAAACCGTTTTATGAGGGCCGTCGAAGTCACGGCATGTCCGAGTTCGGAAGATCGGTGAGCAAAGAGCGGAACAACGTTGAGACTTGTAAGGACATACAAACAAATACAAACTCCCGGTCTCGGAAACATTGTTGCCGGAGTTTGCATCACGGCATTTACCGCAACGTTAGATCTAAGGAAAAAATCCAGGAGGTATAGCCTCATTCGAAATACTTCGAACTCGGAACTTTGATCAATAATTCTGGATCTAGAATTTCATGTGATCGCTGATAAATTAATTTTGCAAAATTTGTGTACTAGTACCGACGGCTGTACCGTAATTAGCCTATACCAAGCCTATACAACAACCAAGGTTCAACAGAGGATGGGGTGAAGGGCAAGATGATGCAAAGATAGAAATTTAAGATGATGGCGTGTATATTAATTCAATCACTGATGTCTTATCCAGATCCTGACCTATTGCTTTTTGTATATTTTGCCGTTCATGTCCACGAGTGACGTCATTTTTTTTTCTAACCAAATTCTGATTACTAGTAACAGTCTTGTGGGGGCCATTGCAAGCATGGCATGTCCGAGTTCGAAAAAAATTAAATTAAATATAGTTTTGATAAGCTGATTGATAGGGCTGCTTGTCGCCACCCTTTGGGTGGCTCCTCGCACCCTCAATCAGGTAAAATATGTCTGAAAAAAGTAAATAGTTAGGAAAGCAGCAGAAGACAGTGCAAACCCGGCTCCGGTAACTCCGATACCCGAAAGTTTTCTCGGTGATCGCCGCAACGTTGGCGCGAAGAAATTCCCACACTATGGTCAATCCAGACAGACCTCCTTCTCAATACTTCGAACTCGGAACTAGTATTACCATCAGCCACCAGCCGCACAATTATAGTGAAGAAACACACGAGATTTGGATTTTAGGTTGTGCCTAGCACTGAAAATAAGATATTTATACTCCCTACTGAGGTATGAAGAGTGTATACCTATTTTACACAATAGATGTACTGTGGAAATGGAGGATGCAATACAGTAAATGCAGGTGAAAAGTGCAAATGTGAGTGTTCATACAAATACAAAGTATGGGCATGATGTAGGTGGGAGTGCAGATGACAATAAGACTACTAACTTTCAAAGTACTATGGACTGGCTCAACAATGCCTGAGAGCACAGCGAGTTTGCCTCTTGACTGCGTCAGTTCGTCTGACACGGCCAAGAAACAAACTCCATGTTCCATGTCTTTTTGGATAACACATAGGGTGGAAAATACGAGCATCCGTGGAGAGAGCACACGCTCTACCAAACACCATGCATGTGACTCAACAGATTCTCGGAGTTTAGGGGAGCGCTGGATGGCTTTAATAGTTTTAAGAATCACAAGGACACCAGAAGGGTAGATGAATAGGTTAATATAATATTGACTCACCTCAAAGCCTAAAATAGAAAATCCGCGCCTGCATCAGTACATCATTTAATGCATGATGGACGATGAACGGGGTATCATTGTTTCCTCCGCAAGGTCCAGCACTCCCATCATGATCCTGTCATGATTACCGGATTTGTCATGACACCGGAGAAAATATTTATAAAAGGGACTATGTGTATGCCGGTTGTTGCACTTCTTATGACCCGTGCAGCTATCAAACTAATTCTACTCACTTCGATTACTTCCTACGTCGGCGGACAGGCAACAAACGACACTCAGTCTACTACTACTAGTATCCCCACATCCCTTGCAACTGATGTGACCTCGATCAGGACGAGCAGTGGGACCACTCCCAGGTATAGTTAAAAGATCCTAGGAACTAAACCCACGACTGATTAACATTCCATAGAACGAATACCTCTGTACCCCCAATAGCATTAGATACACACTCCTCACAAGTGTATTGTAAGTGGTCCGTTCGCATATTTTCTGAATCACCTCTGATATCTCTGTGGAACAGGGTCTACCCTTGTCTTCCAAGGAACCTACCGTCATATTACAGTAGCAAAACCAACTCTGGCAGGTAAGTCCCTCGAGCCTCAGGGCGCTCCGAACCCATCTTCAGGTGTGTAAGTCATAACTCTACAAAGTCTATCATATTCTAGGAAATCCATCTAGAAAATGCGCAATCTCATGTAACTCCGATTCCGAGTACTCAAAATGTAATTACGGCCACGAGGGAAGGAAACGAACGTCAAACAAGTATCTCAACGCCACCAAATTCCGAGCAGGGGACAAAGAGTAGTGATACACCCAACAGGACCTCTGCACCACGCGCCGACTCGCCCTCGGGTGCAATCAAGACTAGAGTTAGCTCTAAGATGTGGAATGTAGGCCTCGGGATTGTGGCTAGCTGTTACCTGATGTGATGGTATGATTTTTTTTAACGATAACCCGACGTTTGAGCTATTAATACCCAGTGCAGATCCCCAACCACCAAACCAGAACCACGCAAGTATTGAGGACATGGGGAAACACCACACCCTTATATCTAGTTCCTACAGATAGGAAATACGCAAAGTCTAGAACCTGCCTACAATCTGACAATGGTAGTGAGAGGAAAATTACTATTTCCGCCCACCACAATTCAAGGATCGAAATTTGATGGGCGGATTTTTACATACGAACCCATAACGCCTGCGAGTGGTACAACCAAAAATAGATTTTTGATTCAAGGTTGAACATTCCTTCCAAATCATAGCAACAGTGATGTGTGAGGTAAAACGTAAGTTCTGACTCAACATTAAAAGCGTGTCGATCTTGCAACACAATGAGGTACAGCCTTAGTCAGTTATCTCTACATAAATCCACCGCAATCGTGACTTAGATCCGGAATGAGCAGACCCTCCCTAATCGCATTTACAACACAGAAGAACTTTGGGGTATTTGACCCTGTTGGCTCCTTTCTCTTTCGAAAAGTATCGTTTTCAACGTCATAAGAGTTAAATATACGGTCCGAGGTCCCTAAATGTATGTGACCCTACAGAAGCGCGTTCGTTGTGCCTATAATGTCCCTTTAGTACAAATCTCCGCTTATCTCAATATACTACCGAACTTTATGCCTCTGCAAGATGATCCCACAATGACTCCGGTGCATTGGAACCACAAAATTCAATGGATCGAGTAGGCATCCCTAATGAACGGGGCGGAAGGAAGACAAAAGCCCAGCGGCCTAACGATCGACCATTGGAGATTCCGAAACATTGCTCATGAAGGGAACGTTCAAGAACCCTCAGTGATCATCAATGATCAATCTAGCCCCCGATAACCCTTAGTTCGTTTTCGGAATCTGTGATCGAGGAATGACATGACACAGCCACTGTGATGACTTTTAACTGTTACTATTTATTCGAACATAACCTCACTTTGCCCTTACATCAAGATGCCACAACATTTTGTTCTCTTTTCCATGTGTGTTCTCATTATGGTTGCTTTTAATGACGAAACGCTGGCCGGCCCATTGGACCATTCAATTAGCCTGTGAGGGTATCTGAACTCTACTCTAGCATCGAACTGAAACAGTAGTTAATAGCGTCAACAATACCTACGCTCTCCAGAGCTTACCCTCTTCCGCAGAGCCACCCACTTCTACTGGTAAGATTCCGCATCAATAATACGATATCTTCATACTGAGAGTTAATATCCCAAGATTATTCAGGAACTCATGAAACGACGGATTCTTTGGCCTTAACAGAAGTGGAAACCAATACATTTTCAAATCCTACACAATTTCCTACCTCTCTATTTGTGAATTGCTCACCGTACGTTCATCTAAAATTAGTTGATTAGATTATCGCTAATCTATTCTTCTGATTGTCAGATCATTCAATAGTATTTGTACAAGTGCCTTAGCGCGTAAGCATACCACCATACGTCCTTGACCTCAATGTTTTAACCCGGAGCAGCCCAAGTAGAGACAGCCACCATTAGGATCACGAGCCTCGTCTTCACAGGAAGCTACCGGCACTATACACCAAAGCCGTTGTCAACACCAATAACAAGCACTGATTCTTCAAGCGCTTACTTAACCAATATTGTCACACCCTCAGAAACTCTGGATCTCCCACGCGCGACCGGAAACGGTACCGCGAGCCCCATTTTCACGGGAAGCTACCGACACTATACCCCGAAACCCATAATGACCGAATCTACAACTACGCCCACGTTTCCAATTCCCCAAAATACCTACACGACTAATGTAATCACCTTCCCGGAAAGTTTAAGTCCAGGTCCTACCCCAGACAACACACAGACTGCGGACCCTCCAAGCTCTTGTCCGGATAGTAGAAACACGATCTATCCTTCAGGCACATCTTCAACAATGGATAGTGGTGTGGTGATCAGCGGTCAAAACTCGGTAGGCTCCCGTCCTCGTGTGTCCGAAAAATCGGGAACGAGTCATCGTCAATCAAGGGCTATTATGGGGATGAGAAGCTGGCTAGGGGTGTTTTTCATACTGAGCTGGGCAATGTGATTAGTCTGAGTATCTTCGAGCTGACTTCGAGGGGCCGGCAACCGTGAACAAAAGGGAAGTCAACGTGTAGCTACCATTAGTACCTCAGGACGCGCTAGGGTGGGTGCGTACACAGTGAACCCTGTCGTGGAGAAAGCCTTGCGGGGTCTGGCCGCTCATCAAGGCAATCATCTATTAATATATGATGACCCTGAAGTCATTTTCAGCATGAAGTAGGGACGTACTGCCTCGAGCTATAGGCAATCTCATGTAATTGGCATCTGACAGAAGTCCATTGCCTCAATGATTAGAAATACCGTACGCGAGGTCACGTATTACTATTAGTAAGGAGGCAAGATTTCAGAGGAGGTGCCACGGGATCACAGGATAAAATTTTGACTGTCCATGTTAACCAATACAAGGATTACCGTCATCTCAGGAGAGTGGTCGTTATCATATAATGATCTCAGTTCGACATCGTAAGTGATCTTGTTTCTCGGTATATCTATAATTATCCCCCCTATCTATTATCAATGTCGTTAAGAAGGGCCAGGGGAGATATAATAGGTAGGCCTAACAAACTTAGTGGCTTCTGGGAAATAGCTTGGAACTGACATGTCTGGGTTGCATCATTTTCGACGACAAGTACAATACTAACGAGTTCGTCCTTCGAATTGCGTTGTTCGTTGCGTTCGTGCATCGCGACTAGTCCAAATAAGTATCAGGAGTCTGTCTCGCATGTATCACAAACCACTATTAGGCAGCCCAAATGTAAGAATTTACAAGTTCATCATTTGAAATCATCATCACATCCTGATTTGCCTGTCCTATACTCGAAACCGAGATGATCATTGTGTTCGGCTGTGTATTAGTTACTGACCGATACCCACTTATAGGGCTGGATACATGATCAATAATCATTCTCTTTCACTTTTAACCCACCTGCCTCTCCTACAGGCGCCCTATTATACCCCCTGACTTTCTTTTAAAAACATCAAGTATGGTCAACATTCCCTTGAACCTACTTGCAGGATTGTACTTTCTCACTGCCGTCGCTGCCGAAGAACCCGTGGTCGAGAGCAGGATCCCCACCTGCGCACAGACGTGTTTTGATGATGCGGGTAGAGATAGCGGTTGTGGTGTGTGCGTCGACTTTACTCTTTCCCTCTTGATATTTTGGAAAGCCTTGCTGTTCTTCTGGCCAACAAGCACTCGGGTATGATGAAAGATCTAACTCTTGATATTGATAATATAGATCCAACCCTACCTGTCTTTGTATCAAAGCGGGGTTCATCTTTTCCATTGAAGACTGTTTAAAAAATGAATGCGCCAAGCCAGAGAACCTTGAAAACGGTTTGGATGCTTTGCGTGGGATGTGCGGAGATGGTACGTGTCATTTTGGGGTCTAGCATCGAAGGATAAGCTGTGGAGGACCTTGTGCCTAATTTCCTCAGTTACTAAACGTCTTAATTAGTTTCAGGGACTCCTACGAACACATCATCACATAGCAAATCACACACCGCGGAAACCACGTCTGTGGCCAATTCAACGCAAATAAGCACTACCTCAAGTTCCTCGAGCATCTTACCTTCCGTTTCCAAGAGCATCTCGAAATCAACGTTGGCTGTGTCACCGTCGATCTCTCCCAATACAGCAATCGTCTCGACCACAAGCCCGATTGATTCGACGACAACGACTAATTCGGTGCCAGGAAGAACACTTCCACCCGCAACCGGGACGGCTTTGGAACCAAGCACAACCGTCATCCTTAGCACCTCTAGTGGACCTGCCCCGTCTGGAAATGCTGCCTATAGAATTATAAGCGTCCCACACCAAGGATGGTTGGGGGGAGTGATGGTGATGTTGGGATTTGCGGTTATATAGGCCATTTGACGTCGACGAGGTGTAGAGTTTTCCTATAAAGTACAAGCTTGAAATAGTATAGGACCTGAAAGTTGATCATTTTTGAAACCGTTCGTTCACGATATGTGTATGTGCAAAGCCATGAAGTCTAACGCTCCCGAGTATGAGCTATTCCCGATAAATTTAACAGGGGGCATTGTAAACGATAGGAAATGCTATCCATGATTATCGGAGGTTTTCATCGTCTATAAGTTAAAGTGCTTTCGACGACGTTTGGAATGAGGCCAGACTGGAAGGTGTTGGGCGTTACGCCAGTCTTGAGTCGGTTCGGACCCGAGCTCCTGAGACCAATAAATGAATCAGATTTTGAAATCGAGAGATTTATGTACAGAGACCGGCCTTATATGTTGTTATTACAATCATCGAAGGAGTGGTTTGTAGAGCTCGGAACTATGGTCATGACAGTACGACTCGGAGGAGAGGAAAGACAGCTCGTGGGAACCCCGGAACAAGCGGTTGTTTGTTTTGATCTCGGGACCAATTGCAATACAAATCTTCTTAGCAACGTAAGCATGTGGTTCAACCCTTCACCTGACAAAATGGAAGACAGAGAAGGCCATGTTGGTTTTTCTTCCCATCGCCGCGCTATTTCGATTTGGGCCTTCACTCTCCCCGTAGCGTCTGAACGCGCTATTAAATTGTCTGTTGTATCTTGTGTTGCTTGAGGATTGATATATCCCCCCTTACAACGCCTAGCTCGAATGGCTCGCCTTTCCTTGTCCCTATTCCCGCTGTTTGTGTTTCTGAGGTTCGCTGCTGCCCAAGGCCCATCTAGCCTCCCACAGTGTGCGTTGAACTGTGCCAATACAGCATCTAAGGCTGCTGGTTGTGCCCTGTATGTCATTCATCTCCATTAACAACTTCAAACACTGAACCGCCCACCCTGTCCCCTAGAACCGACATACCATGCCTGTGTAGTCACCAATCCTTCATCTCTGCAACTCTCCAGTGTTCGCACTCCACCTGCGGCCTGGAGGACCAGAGTTCTGCCAGTGGGGTCTTGGAAGAGATGTGTGCCTCAATACGTACGTTCTCCGTCGGTTCTTCAACCCCCTATTCCCGTTTTTACCCTTCGCCTCCACATCCCCCTCCGATTTACTGACTTTTCGCTGTAGCTCCACCGAGTTCAACCACCAGTTCGACTCTTACTTCATCCACGCGCTCACCTCCCTCCTCGTCCCCTTCTTCCCACACGTCATCCCCATCCGCCCCATCTCCCCGCCCACAGAACCCCTCTCCGACACCTACACCCATCGTGTCGCCCGCTCCTGTAACGACGACAGTGCATGATGGAACCACGATAGTGACGAGCTCGCCCCCCGGGACTACACTCATACCGAATACTAGTGTGAACACGGGAAATGTTACGACAGTTGTGATGAGCACAATCACGTCGCCTTTGCCGTCTGGGAACGCAGCTAATGGATTGGTGCGGGGAGGGTGGTGGGGCGGAGTGGCTATCGTCCTAGGATTGGCTGTGTTGTAAAATCAAAGTGGAAAGATGAAGATGGATATGTGGATCGTTGGTATGGGTCGATAGGTGGGCGGGGTAACTATGGGCCATGTCGTTTTCTTATGGATTGGGAAGGAGGTGGATGTATCTTTGGGAATTATCTATGGGTTTTTGGAAGGACAGATTTCTATATGGGCTGTGGATCTTGTGACCATTACTCTCCGAGTTTAGGAGTGTCGGTAGCTGTGTTATATCTTTTCATTGTACCCTTATCGTTCACTCCTATCCCAGTTTCTCTTCGGACGGAACGATCGGACATATATCGTGTATGTATTCCACCACAGCTTCTGTATCGTCACCACAAACATACCTCAATACCTTCCTGTTCCCAACTCCATATGGTGTCGGTCCCTGCTTCATACGCGTTACCAGATTGACCTCAGGGGTTAAATATCTTTTCGCCCTTCCATACCCATTTCCGCTCTCCGGCTCCACTTACTAGGTTTATTCTCGCCGCAAGAAGGACTGAAATCAAGAAAATGAGCAGTGTACAGGTTCTTGTTGATGGACGCCTCGTGAAATAATCTTAGTTCGACGACGTAGTCATTTGACCCCCCTAAATAACTAACGCAAGACTGAAAGATATATAACCTACTTTACGGTGCGTTGGGCATTTCGAAATGTTACGAACTTTCACTAACTTCTTGCATGGTTCTGGGAAGAATCAGGCATGTATTCATTGAATGGGTACAAAGATGGATTTATATTGGTACAATTAATGATTTACAACTCGGAAGACATTTGAGGAAGACGGTACGTGCAAGTCGTTATATTGTACACGTAAAGGTTCGTTCGGGGGATTTATTCTCAATTTCAAGAGACGGTAATTTTCTTGGGGGCCTGCTCGGGAGTAGACTTTGGGAAGGTAATGGATAAAACACCATTTTCCATCGATGCTTTAATCTCCTGGTCCTATAGGTCATCGTCAGCATCACCACGTCCTAAGAAGGAATGCGATAACCGACTCACATTAACTCCCTGAGGTAACTCCAGGGTTCGAGAGAACTTTCCAAACCTCCTCTCCCGCACGGCGTACCCGCCCTCCTCGTGGTCAGCGGAAATCTTGGTCTCTCCAGACACGCTCAGACGGCCATTGTGAATGTCAATGGAGACGTCTTCCTTCCTCATTCCGGGAAGTTCGAACGTCGCAGTGACGGTATTGGTATCTTTATTCTCGTGGAGGTCCATCCTGGAGGTGAATTCGTCTTTAGTTGGCACGAACAGTCACAATTGAGTAGACATTATGTACCTTGGCCTCACTGCACGGACGGTACCCCCCTCAGAGTCCCCGTTGCGGCGCTGGAGTTGGCCATCAGAGCCCCACCGCGGCCAACGAGCGTTGACCGCCGAGTCGATGAGGCGATCGAAGTCGTAAAAGGGCTCGTAATTATAAGGAAAGACGGACATAGTAAGTTTAGTAGTGGGTTTGGTGAGTGGACTTGTTGTGTCTTGGTCGTTTAGTCGTTGTTTGCTGAAGGCTGAACATGGGGGAGCAGTATTTTATACCTTTGCGTCAGTGGCTCCACCGAAATTTCTCGAAGTTGGTGTCTACCCGCTGAGACAACCGAAATGATTAGAAAATGACGGAATGTTCTAGATCACTCCAGTCTATATGGTTATCGCCTCCAAAGCCCCAGCGTCGGGGACCCGAAAGATCTAGGTATATCCAGAGTTCATACATCGATTTCGTCCAGATGGGTGTGAGTACACGATACCACTTGAGTAAGGAGTCGTCTGAGAGACGAAGGGTTATGGCACAACCGACCAGAGGTTGGTTCATCCAAATATGGAAATGCTGACTAAGCGACCTATTGGGCGTCAAATTTCAATCCATGTTGACCTCTCGTCTCGACTTAAACCACGAAAATGGTCGCGGATGACTGCCATAACCGATGGCTTCCTACTCCACAGGAAAGCTCCATACTTAACATATATCGAACACTGGTACTCTCCGGTACCCAAGGCATTCGTTTAGACCTCGGTCGAAATTATAGGAAGAAATGACCTATCCCGTCTGGGTCGCGGAGATGATGGGAAAGATGTGATGGAAAACCTATGGCATTTACTCTGGCGCACGATACGTACCTTTCACTTTTAATATCAGCCAAAACTTTACTACTTCCAACTAAAGTTTCCACACAAACTATTTGCAAAGCTTACCAGGCGACTTTTCAATTCAACCAAGCGTGCCACTCATTTACGTTTACTTCAAAAACTGTTTATATTCTATGCCTATGGATACAGATGGTGTTTTAAAACGCGAAGGAATACAGTAAATGTTGGTGGTCCAAGTGAAAAAAACAAACGATCATCAATTTAGGAAATGGTGATATTCTTGGGAGCGAGCTCCGGGGCAGATTTGGGGAAGGTGACGGACAAGACGCCGTTCTCCATCGAAGCCTTGATATCCTTATCCTATAATTTTATGTCAGTGGAGCCACTTTAAACGAAAGGAGACGAGAGCATCACCTTGATTCCCTGAGGGAGTACCAAAGCCCGGACAAATTTTCCCCACTTCCTCTCTCTAACGGCGTACCCACTCTCTTCATGATCCATGGATAGCTTATTCTCCCCAGATACGCTCAGACGGCCGTTATGAACCTCGATGGAAACTTCTTCCTTCTTCATTCCGGGCAACTCAAATGTCGCAGTCACGGTATTTGTCCCCTTATTCTCGTGAAGATCCATTCTGGGGGAAAAGGATAATTAAATTAAATAACTAGGTATGAAGAGAAATACAAACTTTGGCTTGAGTGCCCGGACAGCGCCATCTCTAGAGTCGTTAGGGAGACTCTGGAGTTGGTTACTGGGGCCCGGCCACTGTGAGGTGAGAGCTGCGTCAAGGAGACGGTCGATGTCATAGAAAGGCTCGTAGTAGAAGACAGACATGGTGGGTTTGTCAGGTGAGCTGTTGCTTTGGCGGGCCGTTCACTGAGTTTTGGATGCTGGAGTCAAATAAAAACCTGGCTTTTATATATTTTGCAAGTGGTTCTCCACAGAAATTTCGAGAAAACTGGAAGAAAGTTGTAGTTGCTGAGTTCCGCGAAGGATTAGTGAGTACTGGCTTATTCAGCTTTGATTCAGTTGAATATAGACAAGCGGATTGCATGATGACACAATTTATGATTGTACCCTCTTTACTTTGGAAATCTCGGGCTGAGTATAGGGTTCTTAATACACCAACGACATAGAAAATCATAATTCGCAGCATCCAAGTCTTGGACTGACGGGGAATACAATAAACGAACCTTGCACTCACGGAACGTTCCAGACTATTCTAGCATTCGGCCATCTCGGGGGTCCTACCAACTTCGAGATATTTCTGTGAGGCTATTCTATAAAGTATATAACCAAAGCTGAGGCCTTCCCCCACCTTTAGAAAATACTGAAAAGGCAACCAAACCAATAGTTCACATCCTATTTTCATACCAACCTCACTATGTCTATCTTCCCTTACGAACCTTTCTACGACTTCGATCGCCTCATCGATTCGGCATTCAACTCTCGTTGGCCGCGTTGGGGCCCCGATAACCAGCTTCAGCGCCGCAATAACGGTTCTGAAGGAGGCGCTGTCCGTGCACTCAAGCCAAGGTATATTCCCCCTCCCACCTACACCATCGTTGCTGGCAACTAATTATTTGCAGAATGGACCTTCACGAGAATAAAGAGACAAATACAGTCACAGCGACGTTCGAACTTCCCGGAATGAGGAAGGAAGATGTCTCCATCGATATACACAACGGTCGCCTGAGCGTGTCTGGAGAAACCAAGATTTCCATAGACCACGAAGAGGGCGGGTACGCTGTGAGGGAGAGAAGGTTTGGAAAATTCTCCCGTACTTTGGAATTGCCTCAGGGAGTCAAGGTGAGCAATATATATCCTCGTATCCATGTAGCGATGCTGACAATAAGCTCCAGGATCAGGAGATTAAAGCATCAATGGAGAACGGCGTCTTATCTGTTACGTTCCCCAAGTCTACTCCCGAGCAGGCCCCCAAGAAGATTACTATCTCCTAGATTGGAACGTGGAACTCGAACTCTTAGTTGTATTAATTAGTTCCACATATATGCTGTATTTTTACTTGGGAATTATAAATCGTAGGCTGTATAAATTTTGGAAGTCCATCTTCGTCAGCTTCTATTTTCTTACCCTTAATATTAGATGCGACCTCATCATTCTCAACTCACCGCTAGCCAGTGCATTCAATTACAGTAAAATCTTTTTTGATCGACGCCAAAATTAAGTATTGAAGAATGCACTTTTTAAGCACCTCTGAGATCACATGCATTGAAGTCGCATCGATAATAACACGTGGGGGCTTATCGATCCAAGTGTCCTTCTAGGAAAACAACGATGTCCACTAATATTACGGCCAATATACGAACACTCCTACAAGAAAGATCGATCTCTTTATTTGGTCACGAAATCCGCTTTTATTCTCCTCCCGGCTTACGCAAATGGCCAGACTTGGAAACAATAAAGGTAGAGCTGGGCGAATTAAACGTTGCAGCTACCATTGTAAGGCCTTCCGCGAACAGAATGATCAATGAGATTAACTCCCCTAGGCCACTTTTCTTGCTGCAGTACAAACACAAATAATCGGGATCTCACATGGGAACAACTCAACGAGCGTCGAAGTAGCAACCAATGTGTTGGCCTTTGCAGGCGTCATTTTGGATGTTATCACAGCTTTTTTGGCGCTTCTAGCATCAACGGTCACCCAAAGACACATCTACGTTATAGAGCGTCAACTCGCGGCCATAAAGTTCCTTCCTCCAGGCAATATTGATTCAAGTCAGCGACAGCTTATGGAGTTGGAATCTTCTTCCCACCTCGCAGATCTCGGTGTTTTCAACCAAGCCATCCTTGAATGTGAGGCTCGGCTCGTGGAAAGTCGTGATTATGACAGCATCGAGTTGCCTCCGAGAAATGCAGAATTCAATATTCTTACATTGAAGGCATCATGTAAAACCGTTCAAGACGTGGCGTGTTTTGGAGACGCCGCGGGAGCAACGATGCAATGGGGAATGATTTGTTTCCTATCTTCTGTTCTGTGCCTTGCAGTTTCTACCCAGCCTCCTGTTGTATGGAAAATTTCAGCTGCGGCGTGTTCATCTATCGTTGTGCTCCCTCTCCTAAACTGGATAATGGGACTACTTTTAAAAATGCGTTCGTGAGAAGCTCCCCATGACGGACCGATACTGATACAGTTCTTCAGGAGTTCCGAGTGTATTTTCTTTGTAATCCTGGGGCAAACGATTCTGAACAATTCTGACTGGAGTCAATCACGAAATTCATTAGGATCTATTATGCTGAAAGGAACGTACCTGGGGTACATAGCAAAGGATACACCCATTAGCAGAAATATCGGGCTTATTGACATTGATTTTTTCCAACAGACTCTTCCTGGTTCTTCGGGCCATACACATAAGGAACAAAAAAAGAATTCCTATCACAATCATAGTTAAATCCGGATACCACTATATAACTAACCCCACACTTTGACTATGTGATACGCCCTTCGAATGATCCAGAACCTACTGGCACCGTCCAGTCGAGATCTAAAGTTACTGTAGTGTACGATTATTCTAGAACATTCGACATATCGGGGATCTCGGTGTTCTCAACACATCCACTAACTTCGAGAAATTTCGGCCAAGGACAACTTGTAAGATATAAACACACTGTCATAATCTCGTTCTAAATTCAAAACACGATAAACGACCTACCAAAGCACCACTCTATCTACTAAACGTGTCATGTCTGTCTTCTACTACGAACCTTTCTACGACATTGATCGTCTTGTTGACGCGGCACTCACCTCGCGTTGGCCTGGCTCCAATAATCAGGTCCAGCGTCGCCCCAACGACTCGGAAGATGGAGCAGTCCGGGCGCTCAAGCCAAGGTTCATAGTTTCCTCTCGTATTTGATTATTTGCTTAACTAATATATTCCCTACTAGAATGGATCTCCACGAGAACAAGGAGTCAAACACAGTCACAGCGACATTTGAGCTGCCCGGAATGCAGAAGGAAGATGTTAATATCGACGTTCATAATGGTCGCCTGAGTGTGTCTGGGGAGACTAAGATTTCTAACGATCACGAGGAAAGTGGGTACGCTGTCAGGGAGAGGAGGTTTGGAAAGTTCTCTCGAACTTTGGAACTTCCCCAAGGAGTCAAAGTAATTCATTTTATTTTCTTATATGTGGAGTAATTGTGCTGACGATAATTAACAGAACGAAGAGATCAAGGCCTCCATGGAACACGGTGTCTTGTCCATCACCTTTCCTAAATCTGTTCCGGAGCTCGCTCCCAAGAAAATCAACATCTCGTAAATAAAAATAAAAATAGATCTTCTAGCCAATCGTTCACATTATACCTCTCATAACCTTTCGCACTGTAAAATGTTCTCTGTATCAATATAAAAAATAAGGATGTATTTCAAAGACGCATGAATACAGATTGGCTTTTTCATATTGGATTGAAGGGATTCTTTGGAAGAAGTAAGTAACTTTCTTTGAGTAATGATAGACCAACATCGAGTGTTAAGAGATTACCGACAATTCGTACCGTGTCTTTCTATTCCTCGACAAAAAGGACCAATTCGTTACTTCTAAAGTTCATGCCAGATGTTGATTTGATCACAATGCTTGGTATTGGAACGCTAAGTATGCCGTGCTCTGCACAATATTGAGGACTAGAAAAATCCCCGACATTTGATAGACAATTATCGTGATAAATGAGATTCGTCTTTGTGAAGTACATGCGCGCACACAACTGGTCTGGGTTGTAGACATTGACATTGATAATTGGTTGGTACGGGGGGTTTCGATAACGAACGTTTTAGAGAAGTGTGTTAAAGGAAAGTATTTATTCAAGTCAAAAAAGTCCTTGGGTATTTCAAAGGTCATGTTTCCGCCAACCGAATATCCGATCATTCAAAGCATTTCCTTGAGCTTTAAGAAATCGGGTGTACCGAGACCCGTAACCTGAAAGTTTTATCAGCGACCCAGGAACTGCACGAGGTATGTGTAACTTACAGGATCCCACCCTTCCACAGCCGTAAAACCTAGTGGCGGACAATATTTATATATGTAAGTCTCTGAAACTTGAATCTGAGCCTCACCTTCACTTCCACATCCCGGGTTAGATCCAGAAACAATATCGTTAAATCCAGAGGCCCTGGAGTATATGAGCGGGTTGATGAAGCCCAATGATGGTTTTCCATTTGCAATGCGGAAGTCATTGAGTAGAGTGAAGACACCAGCGACAGCCTAACAGTCAGTGTCAGAACATCAGATAATGCGATCGAGGGGAATAACAAAACGAACGGGAGCGCTGGCACTTGTGCCACCTACAGATACGACAGTCTTATTGACGACAACCTGGAAGCCGGCCCCCTGCGCGGCCAAGTCAGGGTATGCTCGTCCGGCGATACTAGTGATTAGATCAGTAAACTATTGACCTTTGGTTCCGAAGCGAAGGGCATACTTGAACAACCCGGCATTCTTGAGTTTAAGATTAGCGAGATACGGTATGACAGCTTTAGCCTGGTAAGGCGGTTGTAGGAAGTAGTTGGAGAACCCGCCGCCTGAGAAGTCAACTGCAGTCTCGGGATTGACTTTGACCGTACCACCGACTGTGGTAACGAATGGACAACTAAATTAAGCGTTTTAGGGTTTGACGTAACATAAATTGTTGGAACCCACGAAGCAGGGAATGAAGGCTGGAAGCGGACTTGCTTTGTGCCATCGTTTGCTTGGCAGTCACCACCACCCACACTGAATCATTAAAAATCAATATTCAAGCACAATCACAGTGGGATGAAAAGGGCTGACCCAAAGTCGCCGCTTGAGAAGAACACAGTTGTGCCCATCGAACCGAGTCGTGCGAACATATTGCATACCCTAATGGCATAATCCCTCGGTACCTGATATTATGTTTGGTTCAAAGGATACGAATTTGGGGAAGCGACTCACGGTTTGTTCATCATCCCCGTAAGACGTCGAGATGACCTGAGGAATGGTGGTTTGGTTAAATATAAAATTCAGCCAATCCAGGTAGGGCTCGTTGGTATTTGTCGGCGTCTGTGAGTCTGGTTTGAACGGCGGGGATCCTCCAGTGCTACGAAATATCAGCAACGGGTAAATGATCTGGCATACACCTGACAGTTACCTGTAGTATATATTTGGCGTAGGGAACGTGATTCCGGTGGTATATTGGATATCGAGGTTCGCCTGTTTCATAAAAGGTAAGTGATGGATATCGAATTGATAGGAACAGTTTCGCTCACCTCCACCCCCGGCTTGTTCTGATCATTGCCGCCACCATTGACCTGGATTGTAGTGAAGTTTGAGCCGACGGCATCTTTCCTAAACTTTTGGAAAAATATCTGGATGAAAATAATGGGAACGATAATTAAACATCAAGGCCTCTTAGAGATATAGAAATGTAATCATACCTCAAGGTCGGCATAATTCGCAAACTCGTCAAGATATCCAGCTACTCCAATCTTATTGGTCGCCGTTGAAGTAGGTACGTAGCCCTTAGTATTGTACAAAGTATGGAGACACTCCAGAGTAATCTTCGTTCCGCAGCTAGCAGGGACGCGACCGTTAGAGATGTCAGTCGCCTGAGAAACTCCCTCGGTGAGTTTGAGGTTTGGCTGCAAGAAGCTGGTGGCGCGCATGCTTCGAACAGTTGCAAAGTAGGTCGTGGGCGCAACGACATCAACCCGAGAGTGGAGATCTCGTGGTAAGGAGTAGCTAAGGGTACGAACGACCCGCTCCGACGAAGCCGAGTGGTGGTACACGTTGTATTTAGCGCCCAGCATGCGTTCGGCTTGTGCAACGGTGACACGAACAATCACCCAATCGTTGGACCAATTGGTATGCTGAGCACCAATCCCATGATAATCCAGCCATGATTCAACGGCGTTGACAGATTCAGGATGAGGAGCGATAAGTGTGTCTACTTCGGCTTGGGATAAATGCTTCCCATATCTTTGATATCAGGTAAGAATATAAGACATACATCGTGTTCCAAAGTTCAAGATACCTTTCATGATTGGGATCACTCGTTTCCATCAGGTTTTCAATCAGGTCTTCAATCTTGCCTTGTTTAAGACCAACACGTAGGTCAAAGACCATATCCGCTGGGGCTGGCGAAAGATACTCCCATCCTCGAGGTATATCAGCCCAGGAGTGTTTCTCAGCAAGATTATCCCATCGAGGAGCTAGAGGCTTCGCTAGGCAGAGGTGAACGACAGTGAGGAGGAGAGTCGCCGACCAGAACATGGTAGTGAACTTGCTGTCAACAGACAACGGGTCCAGTGTCGTGTGCGAAATCAACCAGGAATTCTGTAATACGGGTGGGTTAATCGGATCCTATTCTGAAACTAGGGCAACCCTTGACAGGTCCTTCGATGATCGGCGTCAGATGAAGCGCTAAGTTAATAGCTTTTATGTACATTGTAGTGATAGCTTTATACGTAATTAAATTTAAAGTGTTCTCTCGACTTATGATTTATACGGAAAGTAATAGCTATGCGCCACCTGAGACCCGTTTATAATGTTACCAGGCCCCATTGTTGTTTTTCTACCTCCTTTGTAAAATGAACAAAAAAACAGGACTATCAGGGGGAAATTTACGAAATGGTGGAGCTCGCTGACAGATGTAATCGAACCAAGACTAATCTATTTTCGGAAAGAAGTCCGTGTATTTAACTTGAACACCTCCTAAACAGCGGACACGGGCGGTGTACGACTTTCTCTCTGCAACTCGAATTGCAATCCAGTCATTTTCTCTCAACTCGTTTGCGTTTCGGTGTATGGCGTTTGCCGATAATTCTTCCGTACTCCATGCGCTTCTTGATCGAGAATTCACGCTATTATTAGAATCTGATTATAATCTAAGAGTCCAGAGCATGAATTCTAGCTAAGTGAGTGATCCCATTAAAAATACCAACCTACTGAAGCTTGGAAGGCGGGTGTACTAGTAAACCCCATTCCAATTGTGATATCAATAATACCCCCAACTTCACTGGCCCAAATATCTCAGCATCTCCCCCGACCAACTCTTCGTCAATTCCCTGAGATATCTTCTCTGTTAGCGAGCCTGAAGAGATGCCGTAGCCGAGAGTGCACAGCATCTGACGGATGATGGCTGAAAAGGGAGATGGTCCCGATGTGTATCATCTCAGATGCACTTTCCACGCTGGAGAACACCTCAAGTGTCGATGTTAATACTGTTCGGGGAAACACAACTAGCGCTGTATTTCGTTGAGAAATTTTTTCGAAGTGATCAACTGCCCTGGCAGTGAAAATGGTTTTGAAGGCTGCGTAGGTCTTCCAAAATCACATGCCCAAGACGAAACAGGGTCAAGATATCTAGTACCAGACGGAACGCCAACCACGCCCCAATTTTTTTGTCTTGAATATTCTTTCCGTTCCAATACTTTAAATTTGGACAAGGACAAGATCAACAACAGGAGCCAAACGCAATCGTTAGTATGCCTTGGATCGAAGAAATACGGCCCTTGCCAGGGGACGGAGTATATTTGTATGGTAGGGATTATATCATCATTTATCCTCCTGTTAAAAACAGCCGTAAGTGAACAATATTTCACAAAAGGGATAACCAAAACGTGGTTGCTGAAGCCCACTTACCAGATTTCGTAGCCGCGTACGGATATCAGCGAACGAACTATTGGATACCAAGGACGAAAAAGTGGTACATTGAAGATGGAAGTTTCCAACAAAGAGGCTGCATAAATAATGACCCCATACTTATATCGAGCCAGGACCTCATCAAGACGTGCGTCGCTAGCTCCAGGCATGGCTATACTCAAATCAGACAAGAGAACACTGCCTCAATGATACTAGTCATCGAAAAGCCGGTGCGGTCGAGGGTACGTTTCTAGAGATGCGCAGTAAGGTGGAGCAAACTTCAACAAAGATATGATCAACTGATACTGTACAGTACACTGCTCATGCAGGACATCCCGAAACTTCTAGTTGGAACCGGGTTGTCCATTCTTGAAAGAAGTATATAGGTCAGCTCTGTGAAGGTGTGCCGGCCCGATTTTTTCGTTCTGATTTCCATAGTCTACTTCCTCTTATTGGGCAAGAAATGGATATTAAACCTATAATCATGATGATTGTGATGTATAAGGAAACGGAAGATTGTATCCGAGATGTATTATTTGCCAAGTAATAAGGTAGTTAATATAACATAAGTTACGAACATGACGTGGACGCCCAACCATTATCGCAGTGTGAAGTAGAAAATGATATACAGATGAACCCAAGACAAAATTCCAAGAAGATTCTAGTACCATTTTTTTTACTTAGCTACTCAAAACCCATAACACCCGGTTTGACAGTTCAACCTATTGAAACCAGCATCTTAATTGAAACCTTAACGAAGGAAAGGAGCGGGTGCTGGGGATAAGGAAATAGGCGCTGACTTTGAACGCCATTGTGTGAATTATGCATCACCAACGCGAACGAAGACTAATGGGTTAGCTTCGGCCCGAGGAAACCGTCGGGACTGCAATACAAAGGTACCATCGCGTAAACGAATAAATACTCGGAGCTGGTATTGTTGCATGCCATTAAATTCCTTAGTTTGAGCTAAATTCCTGTGAAATTCTCGCCCTTCTGCACAAGCCATGATTAAAGTTACTTTGATGATCCGGTGAGTATGGAGACACTGTCTATTAATCCCGACTCATGAGTACTATCAGAACCTCGTTGATGTACCGTTTACTGTGCTAGTAGTGTGAGCTGAGACGTTTTCCTATTCTTTAGATCTCACATAATGCCCATTTTGCTTATTCTGAAAAGGTGGTCCGCCTGGTGAGGCTCTTTTATCGGTTCACAGAACTTTTACATTGACACCATATTTATAGCATCACCACGACCATGATCTCACGGCTGACCCTCAATATCAGGGCACATTCCACTAGTCCAGTTATTATACCAAGTAATATTTTCCAGTAGCTGATGATTTATCCCATGTCTCGTCACTCGTCTCAACATAGATTATCTCCCTGGGAACAGCGCAGGAATAGCACTTAATTGTTGGGGTCGGAGATATTATGTGATTTGATACGGACTCACTAACTATATGTGTGACTTCCCAATGACTAGGGGAATATAAATGACCTTGCATTGGTATGCGAATTGAGTTCGGCAACCGGATGCCTGATGTTTCCGTGAAATCTAAGCTTGATCAGTGATTTTATATATCGCCTCCTAGCAACCAGCTATCTCAGTCAGTAGTGTACGATTATATTTGACTGCAGATCACAAGATAAATATCTTTTCATCGGGCGAAAGTCGAGATGTGTAAATGTGCTTGCTAATACCGGACTCACTCTCCTTGTCAACACGGCCCCTCGAGTTGGCATCTTCGAATATTATCATCGCGTAAATTTGGACAGATAATGTTCCCTACAACTATTGTGGCTTTACTTTTTCCTCTATACCATAAAGCTGCATCGGGACATTGATGATAGGAGAACACAGGGTCGAGCTTGACCAGATCTGGTTCTGGGATAGATTTTTATAGCAGATGATAGGCTTTTTATTAGGTAGCTGGTACGCTGGATCCGTAGAGTTTGCGTATTGCTGGTGCGCACAAATGTTCACACCAGTCCCAAACAGTTTAGATAATCGGATATCACTGGGTCATGAGGGGAATACTTAGGTCTTGGAGCTGGAGGGAGCGGGTGGGGATTTGGACATGGTGAGTGATTAATGCTGTCCCACGGATCACCTTACATCATTAAAGGGCTACTACACAACACTATTAATGTTGTATGATCAATGGTATACTCCGATTTGTAATGATACAGGGCTATTGAAAGAAACCAGCTAACCCATCAATGCGGTACTATTATAGCCGAATCTTCGCCTCACACCACCAGTGGTAGTTTTGATCATTTTAGATGACAGGCATCTTCTGAATAGCTAAACTCTCATGATGATCAACTAGACAGGAATTGTGTTGAAGTGTTATTAAACGGTTACTAAAAAACAGTGATGTCATCATCGACTGCGTACACCGCCCAATATTACCCTATCCAGTTATTAGCGATCTTGGCCTTGCGAAATACCTGATTTGGGGATGTGACACCATCGTAAAGGAGTATAGGGTTTGATATTAGGATCAGACTTGAAAATATTCAATGTTAGCTGTCATTATTCCACAACATCCTGCTATAATTTGATCAATCTCAGGCAGTGCTCTCATTTAAACCAGCCACACTGATTCTCTATGTATTGATCAGATGGCGTTGTATTTCTCAATAAATACTGGGGGAGGTCCATTTGATGTTTACTAGATCCTCTGCATACCACTGCTTTAAGCCCTCGATGACTACAAACGACAAATCACCTTTACAAATAGTGGATCCACGTTCTGAGAACCTCTTTTCAGACTTTCAATCCTTGTAGGTGGATTATTAGACACCTAACATAATCACTCATTCTAATACTGCTTGCCACATGATAGACAGCTTATGATTGTGAGATTTTCTTCAATATGTAAACTTCAAGCTGACTGTTGTAGCAGTACTTAGTCTTATCGTCCTTCGTTGTCTTGGTCTACGATCACATTTTGACAATCAAAGATGAGGTAGATTCCTATTGAATTTCTGTAATCAGATTCCAATCATTTGTACTAATATTTCAGGTACAATATATCTGGAAACACAGGTGGACACCATGTGAGCTTTGATCCTA
>MU150393.1:0-20257 GCA_015584075.1 Collybia nuda | reverse complement strand
TTTGGCTTGAGTTTGAGCTGCATACCTAATGGCGTATTGAACTCTCTGTTAAACCACTCGAAAGATAAATCGGCCACAGCATTCAAAGAAATCCAGAAGAATACTTACATCGTAGTTTTGAGGTAATAATCTAGATGTCGCTGATTGGTAATAGGTGCATCAGAGCATGCCTTGATGATATACACAGGTCGCACTACTATGACCACCATTATGTGAGCATGGAGGTGGAGTAACCTGTGGTAAATACCGACCTACAGACCACCTTACGTCATTAGAGGTCCACCACAGAATACTATTAATTCTATCTAACCAATTGCATACTCCAATTTAAAATGATACAGGGTTATTTCTAGGACCCAGTCCACTCACCATCGCGGCACCATTAGGCAGCTGAATCTTTGCATCACACCACCAGTGACAGTTTTGGTCGTCTTTAGATGAAAGGCATCTGCTGAATAAATGCACTATCATGATGGTGAACTGCATAATAGAGGAGTCAGGGTGTGAAGTATATTGCCAAACTAGGATGTTAATATCAGAGATAAACAGTCATCTCGTTAAGTGCTCTTCACACTATGTTGGACAATTGAGAGTAAAATGTGAGTGTGTTGATTAGAAAGGCCCCAGCAGTTGGAAGCCTTATATACACATTAAATACACTACTGGAAGGTTCTATTAACTCTGAGCATGTATATTTATAACCTTCTATGTTTCCAATGCTCCACACATCCGATTAGTGCACGATTCGGATTGTACAGCCTCTATAACTGCGACACACTACCTCCCTGTGAGTGTGCTCCCCGTTTTGGTATCTTACCCATCCAGTAAAGGCAAATGTATTTTATAATAGGCCAGGCGAGGCCCCCTACCAACGCCCCGTTCTACTTTCTTAGTTATATATACTAGGTAGGCATTGTGTTGAAGTGTCATTAAACAGTTATCATAAAAACAGTGATGTCATCAGTAACTATGTACACTGCCAAATTTTATTGCCTCCAGGGCCTCTAGATCGCCCAATATTACCCTATCCAGTCACCAGCGATCTTGGCCTTGTGAATGGCTGATGTAGGGATGTGGCGTCATCATAAAGGAGTATAGGGTTAAATATCAGCATCAGTCTTGAGAATGATCAATGTTAGTTGTCATTATTCCGCAACACCCCGCTGTAATTTGATCAATCTCAGGCAGTGCTCTCATTAAGATTAGCCACACTGATCCTCCATGTATTGATGAGATGGTGTTTTATTTATCGATAAATACTGGGGGGTCTATTTGATGTTGGCTAGATCCTCTACAAACCGCCGCTTTAAGCGCTCAATGAATCCAAATGACAATTCATCTTTACAAACAGTGGATCCAGTTTATGTGGAAATTTTGGCAGCTCTTCATTCCTTGTAGGTGGACCGTTGGACACCTAACATAATTACCCATTCTAATACTGCTTCCCGTGTAATAGGCAGCTTCTGCATGTGAGAATGTCTTTTCATTTGCAGACTCCAACCTGACTATTGTAGCAGTACTTAGTCTTATCTTCCTTCGTTGTCTTGGTCTACGATCACATTTTGACAATTAAAGATGAGGTATATTCCTGTTATACTTTTGCATTTTGATTTTAATCGTTTGTACTAACATTTCAGGTACAATATGTCTGGAAACACAGGTGGACACCATGTAAGCTTTTACATTCCATTTGATTACTATTGATGTATATCCACGCATAGTCAGCATACTCTTTTTAGTCAACCGATATTTTGCATTGCCGACAATTACTGCCTATCTGTGGCTCACATTAGGATTCGGGCAGGATGGCGGGGAAAACGTGGAAAGTCTGCCTTTGTTTTGTCATGCATCCCTTTAGAGTGACAACGTTATTATAGTTGGCCGTAGTAACTTTTGGAGGAAGCAAACGGACCCACGAAATTCTAACAGCCCTTTCACCAGTAGTCATGTTGATTGCTGAGGCTATATTGGCTCTTAGGTATACTATATGAAGCACCCCGCATTGGCACCACACAGGCTGACAATCCGCTACTAGGGTCCATGCTATCTATAGAACAAGTAAACCAATACTCGGCCTAGTACTGTTAGTATGGGTCACTCATCTGGTAGCTATCTGCATTGGACTGTTTGAGGATAATTTTGGTGAGTATAAGTCTGCAACATCATATATGTGTGTCTGACTATACAAAGTACTTGAAGTGGATGATACTGTGCCCTTATTTTCTCTAACACGGGTTTCTAAATTTCTGCTAATTGTCCCATCCATCATATTTGATATGATTGTTGGGGTGCTTTTAACTGCAGGCCTCTATCGTAAAAGTGGGTACAAGACACCACTAATCAGACTTATTATGAGAGATGGAACCCTGTATTTGGCCGTCGTTCTTCTGTCAAATATTGTCTGGGTCATTGTCGGCACTATTCCTGATGATTTTGTAAGCGCTATTGCAGACTCCGTCAAATTTTCCTGAGACTAATTTAATTCTAGGGCGTTTTTGAAATACAATTTACTGTTCTCGAAATGTAAGCTGGCCAAACCTTCTTCCTCTATTGTTGCTGACATTTTGGTTTTTTGTTGGCTACGTTCTGGTAGTTGGTCCGCTTGGTGAAAATTTCCCCTTCACATTTCTTTGAATTCATTGAAGTTGACTTTCTTCTACAGTATCACAACAACAATGATTGGACGGTTAACTATGAACCTCAGAAGGGCTTCTTTACAGCCAATCGCACCTATGAACTCACAGTCAAGTATATAGTAAAACAGAGGCTGGGGGACTGAGTAAAGTCGGTGTCGTTGAAAGTTTAGGGAGGGTCCACGGGCTTCAGTAGTATTTTTACCTGACTGCACCACTTAAACTTTATGAGCCAGCTGCTATATTGGCTGTCAGGGTGCGAAATCAGTCCTAGAAAGGAGACCTCCTTTTGATTCACGGCCAACATATCACGGCCAACAGACTACTGAGACTGTGGATGGCGATCAAATAGCTATCCGCCCTCCTGGATCCTTTCAGAGGCAACCCCGTCGTTCCTACTGCTAATTTAGCAAATAAAACTTAACGCAACAGACATGAGGATGAGCGCCTTCATGTACAACTCCTTGCTAATTGGTAACGGCTCCAAAGAATTTACCTCAATCTAATACGAATCTCAGAGAACCTGAGAACTGTAAAAAGGATTAGATCATTTCCTTCTAATGGTTCGGTTACAGAACCGAATGTCATTTGATATCTGTACTAAAGTGTAGAATATAAAGGGGGTGACCTAACCAACTGTACGCACTTTGTCCGGTTCAAGGATATCCCATCTTAGATTTCACCGTCTGTGACGCGGGTGTCCTAATGACATGCAAACTTGAGTCTGGGTATAGGCTGATAATGTGGGATGGCTCCAGATGTAGAGTGCGGAATATACCATAGTTTTGGGATAACTATCTGTCAACGAAAACAGCGTTCCGAAACGGTCTCTGAAAGTCCCCGAAACCGGTGTGTGAATAGTTTACTATACACAAGTGATATTGAGATTCCGAACGACGAGGGATCAAACCTCGTTCAGGGTGCGTGTCGAAGCACTGGAGCCTTGGAAGTCGATAAGTTATCGACTTAAGATCATTTTGGGCTCAGGCTTGAGCTGTATACCTAAGGATGTATTGAACCCTCTGTTAAGCAACCTAAAAGATAAATCGGTCACAGCATTTAAAAAGCAGGAAAAGAATGCTTACATCGTAGTTCTAAGGTATTTGAATTTACGATATCCTAAAAAACGTACCCCTCCTTCTATTGCAGAGCTGTTTACCTGTAGTTCCCACTTGTATGGTGATGCGAAAAAAATGGTCAACGTCACACGCGCCGTGGGACTGTGCTACAGCGGGCATGTGGCCGTGGGATCTTTTTCGCGCTTATCGCCGAAACTCGCTAAATCGAATTGGGAGCTAGATTGTCTCGAATGTTCGACTCCACGAAGGCTCTCACCCGGACCAGTATCTGTGGAAAAGGTAAGATCTACAACATACTATTGCAACTGCACTAATGTCATTTGATTCCCCGCGCAAAGCCACCAAATCATCTTTGGGAACACCACCTATTCAATCGCTGGAGCCGAGAGCGATAGATTTTGTGGCAAGTGGTCTTGCGCTATCAAATAATGATTCAGTTGGCTCATTTACGCGCCCTTCTAAAGTCTGAAGCTTTCGTCGCGTATAAACAAAGTTTTGTGACCCACGGTGCTAAGACACAAATCGCTATTGGAATAAACTTGGAGACACACTTATTCACACGTTTGTATCCCTTCTTCCTTCGCACTTTCAGGAGGTCCCAGGTAACATGGACAGCTCCGGGAAAGGCAGAAACGGTAGCGTCACCGACGATAATACTTCTTCGGCTCCAAACTCTGATTCAGAGTCATTTGAGATTCCTTCGGGCTTACTGGAGTCCGACAACAGCGACTGTGCGTCATTCATTTCGGCCGTGTCACATAGTGAACGAGGCATTTCCAATGTACCTGCGGTGACGAAGACTGTGAAGGAAGGTGATTTTATCTCTAGCATTCCGGAAGAGTTGATCATCCACATATTTTGCCTTTGTAAACCAAATAACCGCTTCACTCGCCCAGTTTCCACCCAAATGCCAATGGTTTTATGCCGAGTATCAAAGCTTTGGAGAGAAATTGCCATCCGCACTACTGCCCTCTGGACATCCCTCAGCCTCCGCCCACTTTCGAACACGCCCGGCGCCAATCTTTTTCGAGTGTTGGGAAAACCACTGATACACCCCATTTTGGCTCCCCCATTAACTCAACTTTGGTTGAATAGGTCTGGTAGCAGGTCGCTCAGCCTCGACATAGGGAGTTCGTTTGAAGCAGAAGCGGCGCTCCCCTACATCGATCGAGCGCGCGATATCATCATACATCCTTCTAGTGAATTTATGGAAAAATTCATACGCACCGTCTATGGATTTGCTTTTCAGACTTTGAGGCTAGAACATATAACTGTTAGTTGTGTATCCGAGTCAATCCTTTTGGGAGCTTTCAACATCCTAGGCGACTTTCCGAACTTGAGGAGCCTTGATATCGGCGACATCAACGCACAATACCCATACGGTACCTTCTCATGGCTCCAAAACATCACCCGGCTCACACTCTACGGGGGAAAGTATGATATGCGTCGCCAGATGGAGATAATCCGGCAGTGTATAGGACTAGAGCATTTCGAATTCATCCACGCAGGAGACGAGGGTTTTAATGGAAATGTCATCACACTCCGCCGTCTCCGTTCATTAAGCGTGGTTGATGGGAAGTGTTTCGATATCATCTTCCCTCATTTCCGCTCGCCAGCACTGGAGAGCGTGTCTCTATCAGGTGAATCATGTGTGTTTAGAACTTTGGATAATTTCAGGTCGTTCGAGGGCCTCTGCGAACGATCCGGGTGCACTTTGGAACTGCTTTCGGTGGATGTCAAAATTCCAAACTACGTCGAAGCACAGCAGGTGTATCGTTTTTTCACCACTACCAACATAAATTTCGTCCAATATCTTACCTCCCTGAATCTCCGTCTCGATGCGGAAATAGGTCTGCATATGGAAATTGTTGGTCTCTGTACGAGCCTCCTGAGATTGAAGCTGGCTACCCATGGTGGAGAGGACGCGAATAGAAGGGGAGAGATTCAGGTACCAACACCTCCCTTACAATTTGCGCCTTTTCCACATGTTACACTCCCCTCCCTTACCTCTCTTGATCTCGTAGGAAAGGGATTAGATGCTGTTGTCATCCCTAATTTCACCTTACCCGTTTTGGAACGACTCTGCATGTCCAGCACACTGAAGAAACCAGAGGATTTCGTTGACTTCATTGGTTTCTGCAAACGGTCTTCTTTCCAGTTAGAATTTCTCAGCCTTTCAATTGGCCCGCACCGTGGAGACGACCTCACTTCCCTCATACAGGGCTCTTCCTATCTGATTCAACTCGAGACACTGGAGTTATCGGGGATCACAGACGATTTCCTTCGAATTCTGAAGTACCCTGATACCGGAGAACCCAATGTGTATGTGCTCCCATGTCTGCGATACCTTGCTCTCGCCAATTTTAACGTAACGGACGGTCTCATCGCCCGGATGGCTTCTTCTCGGTGGAAATCGGATTGGGCATGCAACCAACCACTTCCAAATACTAATCTTAGAAGCATAACGATTCAAGGACCTTTGGAAAAAGTTGACCAGTATTATCTTGATAGATTAGAAGCCGATGGTCTTTCCGTAATACGCACTTGAAGCAGTCACATTACAATGTATATTCTTCCACCATTACGAGTACTTCCGAGCCACCACTAATGACTATGAGAAAAGTCTAGCTCTTGGCGCTCGCATACTGTGCTTGGTTTGGTCATAGGGCAACCGAGAAGATATGTATTCCATTGAGAGCAAAGGTCGTATTCGAAAAAAGCAACGATGACACCAAGGTGATAAAACAAAAAATCCAAAAGCTGGATATCACTTATCAAGAACGTCTTCCACTCTCCATCACCTGTTTCACCATTTTCACAAGCTCAAGAGCCTCGTCGCGCTCTTTCGTAACCGAACTTAATTTTTCCTCTAACCTTCGGACGACCTCACCACCTGAGACTCCTAGAGCGTCTTTCGAGTCAGCATCCAGCTCCAACTCTTTGACTCGATTCTCTAGTAACGCAATCCGCTCCCTCGCCTTGAACGTTTCTCTAATAGATTTAGCTACCGCGGTGTCGCTCCGCTCCAGCTCGCGTTTCAGAGCCCTGACCCGTGTTTCAGCCCGGCTCAATTCGAGAAGCTCTGCGCTCGGGGAGCCGGGTACGGAGTCGCTAACGGGGGTAGATGCGGTTTCAGAAGATATAAGTTCCGATGTTGTCGAATGGGAGGACGCCCTTGACGGAACGCTTGAGGAACATATAGAGTCTGCGTTCTGGGGTGGACTTTTCAAGAGATTTTCGTAGCCGTGGAAATGTATATCCAGAAAGGCCTCTGACGCTGGAGGAAATGATATGTCCATAAGTCGCTGTTCAACTAATGAGAATGGAATCAACAGCTGATCGAATGTAGATGGAAAGGAAAACTTACGAGCAGGTGCTGAAGCAAAGGAACAAATACTTTTCGATCCACCATCTCCACTAGTTCGCAGTGCACCAGAAAATTTGCTCGTCAATTCTTCGTTCGTTGAGTCTGCATCCGTGGAGAAGCTAGGCCCTGGACTCGGCGTTGTACGCATCAAAGTAACCTTGTCGACCCCAAATAGCCTATGACAAGGCATCAAAACGACTACGAAGACCAATATTGAGCTTAAGATAAGTTAAGCAAAAAAGAAAACGTACTTGAGTCTTTATCATCAGCGTCGGTGATCTTGTGATGTCCTGCACATGACAGAGGTGCACTTTCGTGCTCGTGAACATCAACTATACCACTTCGATAGTTATCCGCCCACGCTGACAACTCTCCTCTCCCACTAAACAGTAAATCTTCCGACGAATCCATGGAAGGGGAGACTCCGAAAAAGTCACCGGGGGCGTCGTGAGGCATCCAAGGAGTTAGTTGGGTTGTCCGACATGAGATATTGGGGCGTCCTAGATCCTCATTCCTCTCCATATCACTAGTAATCTTCGACGAGGGGTCTCTACCTTCGTCCAACCAAACTCGAGGCTTTTCGCAGTTCTCACTGGACACACCCACATCGAATAACCCATGACAAACTTGGTCCCAGCGAAGCAGAAACCAGGTCATCATATCTTCTCCTCGCTTTCCATCATCTTCACAGCTGAATATCGATTTGCCGAACACCTTCCCCACAGCCCGTGCTGCTGCCTCATCCGTATGGTATTCTTCATATCCCCTAATAGTATCCTTCACAGCAGAATCTGTCCCGTTATTGGCGGATCGCATAACCTGCCTTAGGAATGCCAGTAGATATATCAACATTGCGAAGTTGGGTGATGGAAGGAGGCGGAGGAGGATACGTGCTACTTGCACATGCCGTCCTTCATCCTCGGTATTGCCTTCAAATGGGGAAATACACCATGCCCATGCTGCACCTACGAGAGCTGGCGAGAATATCGATTCTGGCAGGGAAGAGAGATACGTTTGGAGCAGTAAGATAATTTCTTCGGTACTTGGTGGGACGCCCGAGGTCGATAGATGCGGGTACCTGGTATGCGAACATGATAAAGGAGAAGAAGGGCTATAGGTGGTACATTGCGAATTAAATTTTTTGACTAAATGCCGGAACTTTGGCGTCGAACCTGGATAAATTCAGTTAGAATGCGTGGTTAGGAACTGCAAAAAATGCACCTAATATGCTCGCTCTGTGAGCAATATTTCCTGTTGGGCTTGACGAGGTATATAGTTCAATATCAAACGCCCCTATCTTTACCATCAGAATTACAATAATAGGAGGCGAACTTAAGATTTACCTCGCCTCCAGATTTCTTCAATGCAACTTACAACCACAATGGGAAGGTCAAGTTCCCAACCAGGCATTGATCCTAGAGAAATGAAATGGGTTAACGGCGAACTTCACCATAATTGGAAAGATGCGAAATACCTGAAGACGTACCGAACACTGTCCGCGCCGAGGCATAAATGTATACTTGTCGTAGCGGAGTACCGAATACGGCTGTGAGGAGGGTAAGGTTCAACAATCGATACATAGAGGAAAGCCAGCTTACTCAAAGCCTCTGCCTCTTCCTCCGTTAAGCCATTCCCACCATGCCTCTCAATCCACTCTTCCCTCCCGGCGCGATCCATCACATCTCTTTCATGCATCGCAAGTACATCGTCCACATCGAATTCATCGCTGATCTCAAGTCTGTATGAACACCGAGCGTAAGCAATCACTCCAACGGATAACTGGGACGAAAACGATACGAACTTCTCTCGTTGTAGAAGTGTTGTGAGTTCGATTATGAGGGGTTTAGGATCGGGTTTCGTGATAGGAAGTGGCCACCGTGTCCCTTCTCTTGGTATTCTCTCTCGAAAACTTTCTCTTTCTCTGTGGGTATTATGCTCCCTCGCACTAGCCTCGCCTTGAAAAACATGATCATCCTGCTTTTCATTCTTCTCCCTCCGTTGAGAAGGCCCCTGTCTACGAATCCACGGTCGATCTGGAACGGGAGGAGCGCGGCTACTGTGATCTGTGAATGGTTGAGGTCCTGATTGAAAGTTTGGATGATAGCATGGGCTGGGTGCGGATGTGGAGGGAGTAGTTTGACGTGGAGATAATAAGTCTTTACAGTGTGAGGAAGGACCGTTTTCAATGGGCCGAGACCCCGAAGGAAGGCTAGGCGTAACATTGGCGCTGGTTCTGGATTTTGAACTCGGGATTCCGGGTATACGTGTCGGAGTGGGAAGCTTGCTCGGTGTCGCTGACTTTCGCACCGGGATCGCAGTTGAGGATTTCACATTCATCCTGTCCATCAATTCCAAGGTCTTACGGCCACCGCCCCTCGTCTTACTCCCCGCTAAAGTCTCTTTGTCACGCAGTCCACTATCCCTCTTTTCAAATCCCAGTCCAATACCGTTCCCATACCCAAGTGTTGCGCGAGACGCGGCTCCACGAATTTCGGGATCACTCCTACTGCGCCGGCGGGCCATCCCAACATTAACGTTCGCCCCAGTTGTGGCTGACAAGCTTGTATTAGCAATTCTCGAACGTAACTCATCGTATGTGGGGCCATGAGTCGATAATGGTGTGGAATTAGCTTGAGTGGGTTGTGTTTTAAGAGGTGAACTCTGTCGTCGTGATTTTGGGGAGGGGGCGGGGGTGTAGGAGTCGTTTTTGAGTGCGTCGGAACGACGTCTAAAGTGCATCACTATGTGGCGGCTGAAATACAAACAGAACCAGCCGCACGGCTGGTTCTGAATTAGCTGTCTGTGTGTTTGTTGATATGTTTCGAGGCTCACCGAAGGCTTATAAGGCGAGTCCTCATAATCTACTAATGGCGCTTCCCTTGTTCATTCTTGACGTTCTTGTAGTCTCTATACAATATGAATTCAAGAATAGATCTTATGCGTCGGACATACTCACCTCAGTAGAAGGCGAATGGGGGAACGACCAAAGCCATACCGCAGGAAAATATTCACGACGGGGCTAATGTTAAAAGACGAAGGCGAGCTGATTGTTTTGGCCAGCGTCACATCCGATTCTGATGTCCACATCACATACGTCTTCCGTTGGCTCGTAGTTCAACGTTTATATCGATCAAGCTGCTTCAAGTAGAGCAGGATGTTGACATGAGTTCGGGATCCAATAATTCTACTTTCAAAGTATCAAAGAAAGAGATCGGGAAAGAACTCGATACGCACAGTTATTGATTTGATAGCAATTTCAATAAGTTTCATATGAAACACAAGAGTTGGAATCTGCAGTTCAAAAGATAACTCTATACATTCCAGCTGCAGTAAAGACGAGAACGTCATTGATTCCAGCATGAGGCATATGGACACTTCAAGTTCAATGTGCCCAGAAAAAAAAAGAAAGGCAAATGTACGGCGATTGCCAGGCTATCTTCCCACATTATTCTTTGGTTTCGGGTGTTTCGTTTTCGTTTACTGTGCAGCATAGTAAAACCCACTTACACCACATTTGATCTTAAAATTGCACACAAAAAATCCTAACCCGATTTCCGACCTTGTAGTGCCTAATAGTGAACTCAGGGTGAGCAGTTTGGGTGATGGAAAGGTAAGTAGATGACGATTGGTAACAGCTGAGCTGATAAGTAGCGTTCACGTCCACCGTATAAAAATACGTTGTAAGTAACAAGTACACCAAAACCATCACATCACTGATATTCAGTTAACGAGAACACACCTTCCTGTACGCAACAAACCGCATGTACTGCGCTGATAGAGAACGAAAAATAATAGCATATTCATAATCCTATTCATAATCATAAAAAAGGTGCGTACAAATCGCGTTGTACTACCCAATGTCCAAAAGCGTCATAACAAGTCCATCGTCAAAAGATCCCTACAAGAAAAAACGACCTCGTACAATCTACTAATCTCTCAATACGCACGGTCAAGGTCACAGCACCAAGCCAATCAAGCCAGCAACAGCCGCCAACACACCCATGCCCAATCCCTGTACACCAACGGCGCCGCTGCTTGGTGTTGCAGGAGGCGCTGTGCTATTGGCACCACCGGTCCCCGAGGCTGTCGTGTTTGAGCCAGGAGAGGTGTTGGTAGGTTTGGGAGCGCCGGTTCCAGTGCCAGTGCCAGTACCCGTTCCTGTACCAGTGCCGGTAGGGGTAGAGGTAGTGTCATCTGTGGCGGTCGAGTTGCCAGCGCCGGTTGGTGCTGGTGTGGTGGCAGTTCCGGTTACAGAAACTGAAGGAAGACATCACGAAATCAGTTTTGGACAGAGTAGAAAAATGAATATTACGTACTGCCAGCACATTGTGCCTGTTGCAATCCCAAGGCAGTGGTAACTTCCTCAGGCGTGCAAGTGTCCTCAAGACATTTCCGAGCATCAGCCTGGAATTGAGCCGAGGCGCAGACACATTTTGGGTCAGTGCTATTATAGCAGGCGCGTCAGTATCAAATACCCGCACAGGCAATGTGCAGAAGACGTACAAATCACATCCGTTAGCAGTCGCAGCGGGTTGGACACAGCCAATGATACAAGGGCTGATTCCTCCAGTACCGGTAGGTGGTGCGGCAGAGTCAGACGCAGACTGCGCGTTGACAGCAGCAGCAGCGAGGAAGACGGCGGTGAAGATCTGAGTTTTGGTAGCGTGCATCGTAAAAGAGTTTCAGCGTGGGTAGGTGGGTCGTTAAAAAAAGTTTTGAGAGAGGTAGGGGGTCGTAAAAGAGGATGGGAAAGTGTAGGAGCTAGTGGGGAATTCGTAAAAGAATTGTGGTTCGATTGGCGCGGCGGGCCCTTTTTATAAGAGCTTCCTGCGGGGAAAGGGCGTGGGAAACAGGGATATTATTTGGTAATTTGTAAAAGAAATTTGTTGAGCCCGATTGGATCTTTGATATGAACCCTCGTGGGATAAGCGCTCATGACTGTTAGGCACCGTTTGGAGCCCTCATTTTTTTTTTTCGCTTGCGAGGAGCGATCGAGTGTACGCTAGTGGTGGCGCTCAACTGCGGACGGACGTTGTTCGCCTCGCCTTGCATGGCCTCGTAGACACTGCCTATGACCATCTCGGTCTTTCCAACCCACAGTTCATCGCCACCACGCCATTTTCCGCAGACGCAGCACACCGGGTTCGTCAGCGTACCTCGGGCTCTTTGGGCGAAAAGGGACAGTTAGAAGTTGCAACGTCATTTCCACAGGGTCGTCCAGCAAATTTTAGCCTCAGAACTAGAAGCCTGACATGTTCTCAGCATCGTGTCAACTTACCACCACATTCTATTGCTAAAAATTTTGGACTGTTCGGCTCTGTGGATTGAGGTACGCGTCGTAACGTATGAAACGTAAAATTGTGGTGCGCGCCTCGTCCGGGTTACTCACTTGACGAACCCGGGCGACAATATTTTATCCTGCTAGGTAAGACACAGTTCAACTCGATGCACTCCAGAATTCGGAAAGCATAATAGTGTCTAGCGTGGCCTATCTATCGTATAGGTACATGATTTTTGGGTTTGGTACCAAACGGTTGATATTTTCATTCATTATCCAGATTCAGGGTCCCAGTCAACGTTCGTGATGAAATGTTTTACCGACAAATATTCGCGAACAGGCACGGCTTGTTGACAACATCCCGACACGGGCGCGACACCAGTTCTTTCAAACGGTAATCTTATCAGGACTCAATATTCATGTCGTATTGAACGTTGTTCGTCTCAGTCTTCCGGGGCCGGCTCTTTCAGAGTCCTACTGACACTGGATCTACAAGTCTTTCACTGTACCTTCATGGTCGTTGGTGCACTCCCCTCTGACAATCAATTGAATTGTTTTCGGCATCGAATGGCGTACTATCGCAACACTGGGCGGCAGGCTCTATCACAACACCTCAGGACCTACCGGGCTCTCGAGTCTCATATCGTATTGACACCATTGTTGCCACCCATTTGCGGAACCACCTAGGAAGACGTTCAAACAGAAAGCGCAATGGAGGCGGATCAGACTAGGTTACTATTATAATGTGTCCCTCGTCATCTTCAGCTCTTCTTCACTTGTTTAAATATTTCATTTCCCCGCCACTCGAATCGCCTGATATTTCTGCCAATGCCGTATGACCAACACCCCATCGTCATAAACATCCCTTCAAATCTATCATTCGTACTCGGACTGGGAGGCGGACTGAGGCTGGAGCACAAAGCCACTGAAAGTTAAGTTTTTTACTTCTCTACGTTGATACTTAACCCTGTATAATAGAGACCTGCCATCATCGCTCTGACAACGATACCATCCACCAAAACTCTGAAAGGGCGTGTCGCTACATACGAACGGAAGTGGTATCGTAAGTACCACGAATCCCCCAAAAATATCTCCAACTCGCCTTGTAACACGTTGACTAGATGGTTTAAACCTCAATAGAATTCGGATATTGATTCCTCCGATGGGCCGGGAGGAAGAGAAGGATAGACTATGTGGTTTTTGGGAGGTGCGTTTCCTCATCTTTGTTTCTTCTTCACTTTCAATGGTACTTGTAATCCCCGCCTTAACTACTCTTTTACGGCACCGCTCCTTCATGAAAAGGCTTACCGTCTTGCAATATTTTGACTACATGAACGTCTATCAGGTGAGTTTGGCTGTTCGGAACTTCAGATGATTTAGGCGAAAAAGAAAGTTTAAGAGACGCGTTTCCTGATTTTTGGTAACTTCTTTACTTTCCTGATCGCCGGCTATTATTGACGTTACATCACATGATAATCATTCTCCCAGTAGGTAACTCACTTTCTAGTCTTTATCCCAGATCTACACTACATCGTGTCATACAGGGAACCGAAGGGGACTTATGGGGCTATTGTCTTTGATTTGCCACTTCATCGAAGTTCTTATGTAACAGGAATTAATTGGGTGATGCTGAAATACGTTCGACCCGGCCTTGTGGACTAATAACCTCATGTGCCACAATTTTCACCGTTCTGCTCTTCATCTGTATGTCATGAATCTACAAGTAATAATTGCCCTACCACTGTCACAGACCAAGCGACCTAGCCTAAGCCAAATGAAAACCACAGGTACTTCAACCTGGACAACACTGACACCTTCCAGATCGGCCCAGGTGCCCAGCACTAAGACTCCCGTCATGTCCTGAATGAAACATCACACCGCTTATCGCGGGTATATTTGTAGGTGCGTTCCATAGACTATCGGCGAACTTATCAAATAATTATTCATCGCATATTTTGTCACGCCTTGAGTGATATTCAGATATTAATTAGAAGCACATGCCTTGACGCACAGAATATGAACACTATATAAGTGTCTGTAAGAATGGTGCTGCGTGCTTGGTGTCAGACGAGGTCGGTCCGGATATTGAACGAAAGATCTTAATCTTCCTTACTCGTTCGTCGGTCTTTCGTAGCCTAGACCAATCGTGCAGGCTAAATGAATGGAGAGCTGGAAAGTTCAAGCGAGAGAATGTGAGGCGAGACTGAGGTGCGTTTTCTAGTCTTTGTTCATTTCTGATCTTAAATTTTCATTTGTATTCACCTACTCTGAGTCGTTGACGGTGAGGGTTCTTTTCATCGTTTGCTTGGGTTATGATAGGCCTTTATTATGGTCGTCGCTTCTTCTCAATAATGTTACTGATACGGAACTCTGTGGCTCTTCGGTAACATTATAAAAGGTGCAATAACTTAACCCATGTCCACCAGGACGGCCTCCTGCGTGACCACGCGCTGACCAAAGGATGGACTGCTTGGATGGAGAGGCTCAGTCTACCCCACAATTGATGAATTGCGATACTAAATAGCAACAATGGGCCGTTTATTTTTGTTGTAAGGCCAGGTGTCCACAATATTTCGGGACTTGAAGGAAACATGGGGGTGAAACTTACTTCGGCGTCCATGCCGTCTGACAAGGTCCAAGTAACGATTTCACTCAAACTTGTCTCGATTCACACTTTACGGTACCTATGAAATGCTTGGGTAAATACAATGGTCGCATGGATTGAAACTGATTATGTCGCACCCCTTGATTCCGGACGCGAATCAAGCCACGAAGGTTCAAATGTATGTGGTATTTGCACTAGGATGTTCGTAGAAGTGTATCCTCAACTCGACTTAGTCAATAACTGCCAAAACTGCCCTCATACTCCTTGATATGCAGGGACTAAATTATTAAACAGCCCCTTAGTGAGAGTAGGCTACGACTTTGCGACGCTTTCAACCTCTTACATTTGTTTTATTTTTTGGTCCCGAGCATGAGCCCCCGTTTCAACCTTTCGAATTCAGGCATTTCGTCAGGAAAATATTCAGATGATCTCAAGAAGTTGTGTAGATAAGTAGCCTCCTGATGACTTACAGGACATGGTACCACAATATAATTATGGTTTCCACCTATGCAAATGGTGCAAGGATTTGATGTATACCATCTTGTGGGGGCCATTGCAAGCATGCATGGCATGTCCGAGTTCGACAAAAATTAAATTAAATATAGTTTTGATAAGCTGATTGATAGGGCTGCTTGTTGCCACCCTTTGGGTGGCTCCTCGCACCCCCAATCAGGTAAAATATGTCTGAAAAAAGTAAATAGATAGGAAAGCAGCAGAAGACAGTGCAAACCCGGCTCCGGTAACTCCGATACCCGAAAGTTTTCTTGGTGATCACCGCAATGTTGGCGCGAAGAAATTCCCACACTATGGTCAATCCAGACAGACCTCCTTCTCAATACTTCAAACTTGGAATGTGGGAGGCCTAAAGTCCTGATTCTAGGAGAGGGTCATCTTAGGTTTCAATTAGCTTTTAGCACGATTATCACAACTCATAAACAAGTGTCACCTGCGGATTGAATGGACACCAAGCTGTCAAACAACAAGTAGCCCACTGCCCTGAGTTGGCCCTGAGTAGCTTTGCTTGGGGTAGGCCACGTGACAACTAGTTCAAATACCCTGATTTTCTCCCAAGGAGTTAGGCCCACCCCACTGCTTTGATTAACTTAACCTTTCCATTACATTTTCATTCCACCTACCATGTTGTTTGAAGGTCAACAAGAGAAGGCTTTTCTCAAAAAGATCAAACATCTCTGCATTTTGGAAGAATTTGAGATATTTTCAGATGGTTCAATGCTGTTTCAAGATTTCAAGTCAAAAGTGGTATGTTAGTCCAAAATAGCAATGGTATGATGGTACATTTCAAACCACTGACATTAGGAGAGGTCTTGCACTATTCAAAGGGCACTCATAATTGTTGACAGCTCATGGTACACAACCTCCCTTTTCAAGCAAATATCTCAAGCTAGCAGACTTGTAGAAGATGAAGAACCTAATTTTGACCCAGGATTAGGCCACTTAACAGACAAAGAAATCTTGGTATGCTATCTGTCAATTAGTTAGATAATCCAAGCCTGAATTGACCTTTCTCCTAGAATTGGACAGGAAACAAGCACCCTGCCAAATTATTCAACTTGGTGGAGACACAAAAATCCCACAAAGAGGTGGGTAAAGCATGATTTTATTAGTCCTCACATCATACCTAATAATATTTGAAAGAGAAACACATATGCTGAAGAACTCCTGAGCCACAGCTCCACTGATATGATGGAACCCACTAATCCACAAGGACCGGTGTCAAAAGATTTGACTCGAGCCTATGTACCATACAACAATAAGTCCAGGCAAGCTTCAAGGAGCCCAGCTAGTATCCCTGTTGCTGTTCTGCATAAATGCAATAGCAATTTGAGTGTACCCCATTCCTCCAGTTGAACCCTACTGTTACGCTATAACGCTCGTCATGCGTCTAAACGTCTAAGTCAGCTATTACGTCAGCTATTCAGCTAAGACGCAAGTCGGTAGACTCCCTGATACTAAGGTAGAGTCTAAGTCGTACAAGTCTAAAGATGCGTCACCCCCTTCTTAGGCGAGTGAGATCGAGTTCGCGTCGAGATCAATGAGATTGAGAGTGTTGTATTAGCTAGGTCAAGCTAAAGACTATCTAAGCTAAACGACGGCTATATATACAAAGTATGAATGAAATGAGTAAGCATAAATGAGTAATCAAATGAGTCAGCGATGAGTAAGCGTATGATGAGGGAATTACGCTACTGGGTATATGACTAAGATGATGACTACGCATGTGAACATATGGATGTAAATAGAAGGAGGTGTCATATGTAGATAGTCAATTGATAATAAGAAAAGGAGTGTCATATGGTAAAGAATGAAAAAGCGTAACAAAAGGATGCTTCATAGCAGACAGAGTGGGAAGCCATGTGGTTGAGCAGTTGTATGATCACATACTTTCCCAATTAGGACATGTGCCTGATTATGTAGTTGGTAGGTTCAGCCAAAGCCTGCTTAGAAATAAATTCAACCCTAGGTCTTTTTTTATGTTACCGGTGTACCCTTGGCACCAAATATATATTCCTCTGTGACACTTGGGTGGAGTGGGCCAACACATTGTGTGGCAGGTACTCATTCTTCAGTTCCACTATATCATATGTATCATGTACTCTTCCAATTAATTACTTAGTGAAGATATATTGAGCTACCACAGGTGTAACAGTAAGGTACATACTTATATTGTGTAGACTAGGTATATAGTGATCACATCTTTACAGGGAATTCTCAGATGGGTCTCTGAGGATTTCCCTTATGTACATTCCACTAGGAGGCAATATTAAATACAAATAAGTTGTGCATTTTCATATACCTCAAGTAAATAAATATTCTTAGTGAATACCTACTAAGGAAAGTAGTGGAATTCTCCATCCTGGCTTTTTGGAATATGCTGCTGTATACCCCAATTACCTCAGTGTGACTCTACTTTCTGTACAGCACCTTTCCTTAACCCCCCTTTGTAGATACCAATTTGTTCTTTACAGGTAGATTTACCAGTATAATATTGTATGCCTTAGTGGGCCTATATTGGTATTCATAGTAGCTCTGTAGAGGCACTTATATTTCCATTTTTTGATGCATAGCAAGGGTAGATAGTTTGAAGATAGGTTGTGTATAAATATATATAACAAAACCACAAACATCATAATTTCCTAGCCTCATTATCTGTGGGCTTAAATACATTCAATAGGAATGCCCAAAACATGTCTTAGAGCCACTTATTGTGAGCCTTCTATGTAAAATATACTGGGCTCTAAAAATTGATCACTTATTGAGAATACATGAACCTAGAAATACTGGGGTTCTGTCTTTTCACTTAGATAAGAGAAGTACTCATTTTGTATGAAATCCAATTCAATAGTCTGTTATCTTTTAATGATTCTGAAATAGACAGTTGATGGCAAGAATAATCATCTTCCCTGTTAGACATGAGCAGAATAATTTGGGACTTGCCTTGGGTACTGATTGAGACCAAAAAAGATGTGCCTGGACCCATGATAGTTCAGCTTGAGACTGGTGGATCAAAAGATACACACTAAATGGGAAGCTGAAAAATGAATCTATTCATTATTACACTCTCAATAATTCATGTAAATTAAAACCAACTATACAAGCTTATAGGTACATGTATATAGAACTCCAAGCGTCCCTATTTTGTGTAATTGGACCCACGGATGCTGTGTTTAATGAGTTGCGATGATTTCTGGGTTTGTTTACATTTATTTATACACCCCATCTCCAGAACACTTTACCATTAAATTTGAGTAGAGCTTATCTACCAAATACTAGAATGCAGCCTAAGTACTTGTTATGGATATTGGTGTGCTTTGGGGTGTATGAAAATGCACATCTTATGTGTATTTTTCATGTTTCCCAGCAGATTAGTGTAATTTTGGTACGAGTTTCCGCTTTTGAGGTCACATGACATGAATATCACATCACATGACCGGGTTTATCCAGACTTCTCTGACCTTTTCCAGACATGCCCACTCACTTTTGGTTTACATGATCAATTCTTACATTCATTATATTTGAATAACATGGGCTCCTAGGGACATATATTAGGTACTCCAAGCGTTCCTATATCATGTAATCAGGCCCACGGATAATGAGTCTAAAGAGTTGCGATGTTTTTGGGCTTTGTTTACATCTATTTATACATCCTATTTCTGGACCATTTTAGCATTGAACTTGAGAAATGCTTATCTGTCAATTACTAGATACAACCTAGCTATTTTTCAAGAGTATTTAAGAGCCTTGGAGTGTATGAAATGTACATCTTATTTGTAATTTTAAATTGTGTCACAGAGGAACATAGATTTGGTGCGAGTTTCTGCTTTTGAAGTCATGTGATTAAGTACAAGCCTGTCATGTGACATTACATATCACATGATGTAGTACATTATTTAAGCTTTCCAAATATATATAAATTATGTGTCAGCACTCTGTTGTTGCTGAGATTCAAAAAGTCCGACTTGGTGGTTATGTAATCAAGAGCCAATTAAGACACGCACTGAAAATAGGGAAAGCATACATTTTCCGTATTTTCAGTGCGTGCCATGTTTGGCCTCGCATTATGTAATCCAGCCAGCCACCAAGCCATTGGACAATTATTTATGCATTTACACAATTATTTAAATTACATAACACAAGATGCCATGTGACCCTCAAGTCACATGATATAAACACATGATTAGCACTGCTTTGTGAGTCCGGTGTTATCTAATCTAGATAAGATATGATTGTGGAGTAATTAATAGATTATGGAGTAATGATGCAATGTGGAGCGGAGTAGCCAGTGTGGTGCATTTGCATTGCATATCCTTAAGGAAAATAGTAGTCACATGCCTCAAGAAAAGTTTGCACGGTAATGTGATATGAATCAATTAATCAATGAATCAGTCTCAAACCTCAAATCCTGGAGTTATAGAGAACGAGTCTTTAGTAAACTAAAGAACTTGTAATCAATGGATACAGTTTATATAGAACATGCAAAGTCAGAGGCACATGCAAGGTGTTACGCTTTTTCATCCTTTATCATATGACGCTCCTTTTCTTGTTATCAACTGACTATTTACATATGACACATCCTTCTATTTACATCCATATGTTCACACGCGTAGTCATCATCTTAGTCATATACCCAGTAGCGTAATTCCCTCATCACACGCTTACTCATCGCTGACTCACTTGATTACTCATTTACGCTTACTTACTTCATTCATACTTTGTATATATAGCCGTCGTTTAGCTTAGATAGTCTTTAGCTTGACCTAGCTAATTCAACGCTCT